>JAQIVF010000878.1:0-17299 GCA_034698365.1 Steganacarus magnus
TTTTACAAAAACCGCACCGCACTGTTTGAAAAAACAGCGGTTTAAACCGCGGTTTAACCGCACCGCCGACCCCTTTATTAATAAACACGCGTTAATGGATTAGGTTTTCGTGTTACTAGTATTCGTATAAACATTATAAGTATAAATAAAGTTTGTAAATAAACATTAGTTTTAATTAATTAAGATTCACATTAATTTATGTGTTCATTAAAGTATATAAAGTATAACAGAGACAGTTTTGATAGATTTAATGATGATTTGTGTGAAGAATTATTGCGTTATTTGTCATTAAGTGATTGTTTTGGTTTGCAATGCGTTAACAAACAATTCAAACATTTCATATTTAATAAACAAACCAAACTCATATTAACTCACAGTTACGGAGTTTTACCGCAAAATTATAATCGCGACTCATTGATAGCATTCGACAAAAATATAAGCGCTTCACTCATTCAAAATCAATTATTAAGTTATGTGTTAAATAAATTTGTGAACATCGATAATATTACTATTGATTTCTATTGGCGTATAAATGAAAACATAATAAATATATTGAGCAATAATAGATGTAAACATTTAAAGCACTTAACAATCGATTGTCAATTTGATAACATTTCGCTCAAATGTTTGAAACAATTCGGCGAAAATAGTGTGAAACATCTCGGATCACTATCGGTATACGTCTATAGTGACACTGATTACGATGTCATTAAAACATTACTGGCGTTCACTTCTAAACTTAAATCAATAATATCAAGATTAAATGATAGATTAATTGATAGTTGTTTGGATGATATTAATCTCGATAGTATTGAATCAGTAAAGAATTACAAAATATGTGTTGAAGGTTTCGAAAGATTTGCGAAATATTTCAAACATCGGTTAAAATCATTTCAGGTTATAATTGATTGCAATGTAAGCATTGATATTGTGGCCAATTTGGCGTGTTTTGAGGCATTGGAGTGTCTTTATTGTAACTTCAATGATAGAAATGAACTTAAATTTATTGATTTAGTGCAACAAATTGGTTTGAAATGTACGAAATTGAAAGTGTTTGCAATCAATGGTTTGGAGATACCATATTATGGCGCATTTTGCCACGCATTTCAATCGCTTCAAACTTTAACCATATATCGATATCGAGTCGGAGAACACATTAGGTTTTTGAAAAATTGCATTAATCTGAAAAAATTGAAAATTAATGACTCGAACATTAAAGAGTATGATTTTAGTGGTATTCACTTATATTTACCGCAATTAAGATCTATCGATATGACAATCACTCGCGGATACCATCTGAATGTGACAACAATATTGCAATGTTTGTCTCGATTACCGAATTTGCGTGATTTGACCATCAAATATAACGGCTTTACTAAAGCAACCAATGATGTGATTTCATTGATCAACAATTGTTCAACAATTAGAAGAATTTACTTTCACTCAAACAACACTACTAATACTAACACTAAAAGATTACAAAAACACATTACGAATTCTCTTCGAAAAATTGACTTCAAATTACTTCAATTTTGACTATTAATTAGATGATCATATGCTTTGCTTTTGTTTAATACTATTATTTAAGTGTTTATAAATATTATTACCAGTAAATGTGTGATTTCTCGCGTTTATAAATGATTATTATGTTTCTAAAAACCACGACATTATTGTAATCAGTATTATTAGTTCGCTATCGAGCAAAGTTCTTATCTCAGATTTTTCTAATAATTAAATAACTATTATTGCACTTCAATTCTTTTATCGTTTATTATTGAAGTGTTACTGCTATTCATTCTAATCATTTACTTTGATTTAAATTTTTGTGTGCGTTTTGTGCTCACTTTTGAAGTAACATAGTATGAGTACAGTTTCGATTAAAAGTTTATTATTGAATAGAATCGAATGAAAATAACAATCATTTGAATTACGCTAATTAAAGGATTTCAATAAAATTCTAGATATGAACTGAACAACACTATTAGAGAGTGAAATAACATTCGTTTAGAATTAAATTTCTAGTGATATGTCCTGCATTATGTCATAAATAATTTCAATAATTATTTGTTATAAATTTATTAATTATAAAAAAAATATGAATGTAGTTAGAAATAACTTTAACAAACATTACTACTAATTTTATTAATATTTTGACCACTAATATAGTAATAATAAATTACCCAAACTATAGTTTATTATTTACCTGTTTTACGTGACATTATTCTTCACTGGGAATAAACTAAACCAGTACGAGGGGTGGGGTAAAAGTCACTTTATCACCTAGATTAACCAGTAAGTATAAAAAAGATTTTGAAACATGAGTTAAAACTCAATTTCTATAAGAATTACTGAAAAATAAAACTGTTAAACATTTTAAATAAAGTTTCAAACCGTTTATAATAAATTAAATCTGCTATTCTAACTGAGTTTGTAACCCATAGCAACTGATCATTTTTACGATTTTGAATTAATTTAGTTTTTGCCCAAATTGGGGCATAAAGTGACTTTTTACCCCATAGTTTCTGACCACATTCACGAATTTGCAGAGATTTAGTTTTTGTCCCATTGGGGTAAATTTGAACATATCATCCCTTCTATACATAATAGTAAGGAACACAGGTTTCAAATTTCTTAGGTTTAAATTCATAATAAATAACATTATAAAGCCCGGATTTTGACAAAAAAAAATAATTTTAGCGCTTCATAATAATTATCCTAGAAATTTTATGTTTGTATCATTGATAAATTAGTCATTTTGCTGATTTTAAAAATCAATATAAGTCAATATTTGATGAATAAATAAATATAAAATATTTTTCAAATAATTTAAGATTTTTGGATTATTGTCGTTTGAATTCGTTTAGTTTTTAAGACCCCATTACATTTTTGACAACATTAAAAAAATTGTCGATTAAATTATATGAATTTTTAGCACCCTTGAACTTTTAAAATTAATAAAATAAAAAATATTTTTATAATTGTCATTTATAATTATAAAATATTTTGACCTAAGAAAATAAAATATTTTCCGTGCTTTATTCATGATCAATATAAGAGACGTTATTAGTGTTTTAAGCTTTGTGTTTTCGCTCACAAATAATAAAGTGCAGACAAACACGTGTTGAAAACATAAGTGTAACGTTAATAAAACGTGAAGTGAAGTGCGAGTAATTAATAAATTGACAATATATAAATATAAAGTAAATTAAATATAGTAGTTTTCTAATAATTATTGTTGAAATTAATTACTATAAGTTACAATACTTGAGTTACATTACTTTAGTGTGCGTTTAAAACACTTATTTGAATTAAAATGTCGTATTCATTGCCAGCGAGAGATAGTTTTGATAGATTTAACAACGATTTGATGCCACTATTACTCAGTTATTTACCGATTAGTGAGTGCTTTCGATTAGAAGACGTTTCTCGACGATTCAGAGCCAATGTATTTAATGAACAAACAAACTTATGTTTGAGTGAGTATTCATTTTGGAAAATTTCAGAGATTAGTAGACTAGTTATACGGCCAACAGATAATGCACCAAAAGATATAAATAATGTGGCATTGAATTACGTGTTGACTAAATGCAAGAATATTAATGATTTGAATATTAATACGGGTTTACGTATAACCACTGATACGCTTAATGTTATGCGAAATAGATGTCAACGTTTGAAGCGATTAACCATTCATATTTATAACGACAATACAACACTCGAGTGTTGGCAACAATTGTTTGAGTATGGTTTGCAAAACATCGAATCGCTATCAATTTATTGTTGTGTCGACATTAATAAATATCGCGAAATAATCACAACATTAGTGCCGATACACAAACTTAAGTCACTAAAGATGAATGATTATAACATTTACGATAAATGTTTTGGACGACATATGCAGCAATTATTATATAATATTGAATCAGTAAAATATTACTATGTAATCGATAATAAGTTTATCAGATTTACTGATTATTTCTCGCATCAGCTGAAGTCACTCGATGTCTGTATTTTTAGTGACGTTAGCGCTCATATATTAGAACATTTGGGGCATTTTGTAAACATTGAATGTCTTCGTTGCTATTTTCTCACAGCTGATGAAAGCAATAAAAATTTTATTCGAATGTTTAAACAAATTGGTGTGAAATGTGAAAAATTGAAATTATTAGAAATAAGTAATTTAAACGAACCATTTTATGAGATTTTTAGTGATGGATTTAATTCACTTAAAAAGCTTGTCATTCAACACAGATATTATTGCAGTGAAAATATTGCTGTATTAAAAAATTGCGCAAATTTAAAACATCTGAAATTTTGGAATACGAAGATTGTTGAAAATGATTTCATTGATATTCACTTACATTTACCACAATTAAATTCAATTGATATTAGGTTTTGTGAAAATGTAAATGAATTGTTACCACATTTAGCGAAATTACGATATTTATATGATATAAAGATTGATTACGAAAATAATTTACAGATTATATCATTTATTAAAGACAGCACAAGTATCGCAAGAATCTATTTATATGAAAAAGTGGCACCGAATGATGAAACGAAAATTGAAGAATATATTCGTAATAACAATAGAAAAATAGTATTAACGCGTTTATAAAATGATTATTCTGTTTCTAAAAACCATGCTATTATTATTGTAATCAGTATTACTTCGCAATCGAGAAAAGTTCTCATCTCATCTCAGATTATTCTAATAATTAAAAAGATATTACAATTCAATTTTTTATCGTTTATTAATTAAGTATTTAAAGAATCATTCACTTTAATTTAACTTTTAACATGAGTTTAGCTCACCTTCGAATTAAAGTATGAGTTTTGTTTCGATTAAAAGTTTATTATTTGAACACAATCAGCGAATGATGAAAAGAAAATTGAAGAATATATTAGAAATAACAATAGAAATATAATATTAACTAGAGATGGGCGCGGATGCGGATTAAAGCGGATCGGATGCGGATTTAAAAAATTTTTAGCGATTTTTGCGGATGCGGATAACTAAAATTAATTACTATGCGGATCGGGTCGGATAGGCTTTAAAATTTTGCGGATGGGTGCGGGTCGGGTAGAACTGTAGTTAAATTTTTGCGGATGGATGCGGATAGTGATTTTTCTCATCCGCGCCCAGCTCTAATATTAAGCTATCTATAAAATGATTATTATGTTTCTAAAAACCATGAGATTTTTGTTATCAGTATTATTAGTTCGCAATCGAGCAAAGTTATTATCAGATTTTTTCTAATAATTAAATAACTATCATTACAATCCAATTCTTTAATCGTTTATTAATGAAATATTACTGCTATTAATTATAATCATTTAATTTAATTTAATTTTTAGAGTGCGTTTGTGCTCTCTTTAGAAATAACGTATGATGAGTACATTTTCTATTAAAAGTTTATTATTAATAACCAGTGATGGGCACGTTCGGCGCTCACGCTCACGCTCGCTATAAAAATAACGCTCGCGCTCGGTAAAATGTAAACGCTCAGCGCTCACGTTTAGCACACTCTCGAGCGCTGAGCGTAAGTGAGCGTCAAATTTGTAAATTTTAAAAAATATTTTGACATAATTTGTTTATTTACTTAAACTTTAACTTAAAAATTTTTTATGCAATATTTTTAATTAATTTTCATAAACGTTTGCAACCTTTCTCTATATTTTTTCACGCTAATAGCGCTCGCTCACGCTCGTTACATAACGCTCGGCGCTCACGCTCGACACAAAAATACGCGCCATTCGCTCGAGCGTTGTCCATCACTGTGAATAACTATTAGAATAAACACTAAAAAAATGATTTCAATTAACTTCTAGAAATGAACTTAACAACAAAATTAGAGAGTGAAATAACTTTCGTTTAGATTTAAATTTCTGGTGATGACTTGCATTATGGCACAAATAATTTCAATAATTATTTGTTATAAATTTATCAATTATAAAAATATTAAAATGATTTAGTAATAAATTTACAAACATTATTAAACCCCGATTTTTACATAAAAAAAATAATTTTTGCGGTTCATAGTAATTATCCAAGAAATATTATGTGTTTAAATCATTGAAAAATAAGTCATTTTGCTGATTTTAAAAATCAATATAAATCAATATTTGATGAATAAAAAAATATAAAATATTTTTCAAATATTTTAAGATTTTTGGAAAATTGTCGTTGAAATTCGTTTAGTTTTTAAGACCCCTTTACATTTTTGCAATCACTAAAAAATTGTCGATTACATTCGATGAGTTTTTAGTATCCTTGAACTTTTAAAATTTTTAAAATGAATAAATATTTTTATGAATATCAATGTTTATATCAAATTCGAGCGAAAAAATAAAAAATTATAAATCAATATTTTTACAGTTTTTAGTCAATATTATATAAAGTATTTTGACCTAAGAAAATAAAATATTTTCCGGCTTTAATTATTATTAATTTTATTAATTTTTTAATCACTATAGTAATATTCAATTATCTAAACTATAGATTGATATTTGCCGTTTTACTTGACATTATTCTTCACTGGGCATAATTAAATCAGTTTGAGGGGTGGGGTAAAAAAGTCATTTTATCCTCTATAGTATCCAGTAGGTAAAAAAAGATTATGCCCCATGGGGTAAATACTATAATTTCTATAAGAATTACTGAAAAATAAAACTGTTAAACATTTTAAATAAAGTTTAAAACCGTTTATAATAAATTAAATCTGCTATTCTAACTAAGTTTTTACCCAACTCGGGTATAAACTGAGTTTGTAACGCATAGTAACGGATCATTTTTAAAATTTTGAATTAGTTGTTTTTGCACCAAATTGGTGTAAATTTTGAACATATAATCCCTTCTATACATGATAGTCAGGAACACACTGTTTCAAATTTCTTAGGTTTCATTTTATAATAAATAACATTCTCATTCATGTTCAATAAAAGAGACGTTATTAGTGTAACTCAGATGACATTTTCTTCTAAGTTTTGTATTTGCGCTTACAATAAATAAAGTGTAGACAAACATGAGTTGTAAACATTAGTGCAACGTTACTAAAACGTGAAGTTAAGAGTAAATTGAAAATATAATCGTAAATTAAATTATAGTTTTGTGTTTTCTAATAATTATTGTTGAAATTATTTGTTATAACTTTTAATTTACATATAATTTTTTAATTAAGTGTGCGTTTAAAACACTTATTTTGTATTAAAATGTATTCATTAACAGTGAGAGATAGTTGTTCAAACATCCCCTAAGGGACAAGTCTACCCACTTCTTGGGTCAGTTATACTACTTTTACGACAAAAATCAGTCCCGTTTTCGCTAACGCACTATAACATTAGTCTTCTTGTAAGCTCGTTTGACAATTATAAAGTTGAAGCACGCAAAAGTTCACTCAGAAAGAAGGTTCACTTATAATTAAAACATGTATATGCATACTCACTTGCACGGAGCAAACGTTACACTTATATCGCCATAATATCCGCCACACGATAAGTGAGTGTCGAAATGCGCTGTATATGCTACGAGTTGTAGCAGTTGTGGGTAAGCGGTTAATAGTGGATTACCAACAGTAGATGCGTATTTTAAATAGGTGTCTATCGTAGCATTCATTTCCGATGATGTTTGCGAAAAAAGCAGTGTTTGAAGGATTTGAACCAAACCAGGATCGGTGAACATTTGCATACCATAGTATGATATTCCGGTCTTTTCCACGGATCCATTGCAGGGCTGAGTCGCCACTGGCGTCATATACAATGCTCGCTCGGAAATGTACATTTCACGCCAGCAAACGGTCCATCGGATACGCAATAGTCGTTAGCCTTCTTTCCAGAGTGACCAAACATATCGAAAACTACGCTTAGTTCCGGGTTTTCAAAATTTTGAGGATAATTCTATTTACAGATATATTAATTTAAATTTAATTTGTATTTTTTATTAATCTAAACAATGAAAGTGCCAGTCATTCATAACAGGAGTGGGTTCTACTATCCTTTCGTTAACCATATCGTTATAATAACGAAGCGAAAACTTAATAACGAAAATAGTTAATTAACGAAAAAAGTGTTCTACTAAAAATTTTTAACGAAAAAATTGCCGTATGGCGCGAAAATTTTTTCGTTATCATGTTTTAATTTGTTTCTAAATTAAATTTGTTTACATTAATTTAATTTTTAAATTAAATTAATCCATGTTTTGATTTTTAAAAAACTTTAGTATAAATTACTAAATAGACTGCATTAAAGTGATTAATTTGTGAACATTTATAAGTTAAGACTTGTGATGATGTAATGAGTTGTGATGTAAATATGCAATCAATAATTTAGCAGAATATGTTAGTTTAGCTGAGTTTTACGTTAATTCTGAGGATAACAGTGACGTTATTAATGAAACATTGACTGCAATAAAACATAAATTTTTAGATGCAAACGAGAAATTAGTTACGCTTGAAATGATGCATGACTTTAAATCATACACTGGTTGTTCGTATAATATTAAGCAATTAATAAAACAGGAAAAAACTAAGAAAAGTGTGGCAATGATATTCAATTGTTATAGAGGTAATCGATATCGCGATGGAAATGACTGTTTCCCTAAGAACAATGAAAGAGCAGTGCAATGTTTTAGAAAAGCTGCTGATAAGGATTCGGCTGATGGCTATTACAGTTTGGCTTATTTAATTCGCGATGGAGTTAGCGTTGAAAAGAACATTACAAAGTCAATAGTATATGTAGTAAACGCTGCAATGCAGTCATCATTCATTAGTTTTGATGACAGAAATATAAGAAACAACTGTATCTGTGAGTCTCAACATTTTATCGGTGTTTTATTGTAATTAATGTGAGAAAAAATTAAAATCAATACATTTTGCTTTTTAAGTTATGAAAACATTTAAATTAAAGTAATTTAGCTAAAATAAAACATCAAATAATAACTTCTACGTGACAGAACTGTTCAAATGTATAGTACCAGACAGGTTTTATTGCTGGATAAGTATTTACAATTGGCATCAGTTTTGGTTCGGGTGGCAATATTCTCTCATTTGGAATCACAATATTCATTATTGATCTCTTAAGTCCAATTGCCAGAAACTTCAAATTTGTACAGTCACATAGTCCTCCGAGGTTTTTGTAAGATTTACCAACAACTGATAAATTTGATAAACGTTTTTCAATGTTGTACGAAATGTAATTATTTATGTCATAATAGATAATACAATACAAATTGAAGCATCGCATCGCAAAGTGGCATTTCGTACATCCGTAAAGAAAGAGATTTATAGCAACATAAACACAATTACCATACGTTAATGTTTTAAAAAAATGTTGATTCATTAATATTTCTTTATATTTATTAGTTGGTTTTTCACCGAAATAACTCTATCAGTAATTGTGTTAAACGAAGACAGATATTCTGCATAATGTTTGAAACGAAATAAAATTTTATATTAAATATTATTTAGAAGATCTTTGCAGTGATCGTTGATTAAATCTATGTCTAATGAGATGAAATTTTGTGGAAGTGTAATCATTATTTCAGAAAATCCAGTTTCCAATTGTTTTCAATAACGTTTAAACCACATTTCTAATAACTTTTTATTGAGTTTACTACTTTTTTCGTGTCCATACCGTTTGATTCTTAATTCTTTAAAAACTAAACTAGCATAAATTTCATTGCCATCAAATACATTCCTGCCCGTTAAGTAATACTATATTTTCGCTAATAATAAGTTAACCATTTTGTAATAAATTAATAGTGATGACAAATGTAATTAATAAAACCTAATTAATATTTAAATAACATTATGCTCGTTTTAATTTTGCAACAATTGGGCATAAATTGTTAAAATTTTTACTAACAAAATTTATAATACAATAGTTTAATGTTAAATGCATTGTAATTTATGTATTGATTCTATAATTGTTTATCAAATACTATAATTGCATACTTTTAAATGAACCTGATAACTGTTCCAGTACCCTTAAGAAGTATAAGGTAATTTACGGATAACGCCGATAGCAACATAACTTAAAGGCGGTTAAGATGTTAGACTGATTTTCGTTACATTAATAACCAGTGATTAACCAAACATTATCATTTCATTCTAAACATTTAAATTTTTCACTTCTTGGACTTGAATATAGTTTTAACTCATTTAAAGGACTCACTTAAAGGACATTTGAAATGTTCGAATTCGTTGATAGTCAAATAGACTAACATTGATGGTGAAAAAATATAATTTTCTCCTAAGCTATTTATTTATCAACTTTAATATTTGATAGCTAGCTAAAAACTAAATAATAAATTTAATAATGTCTTAAAAATTTTACCTATCATCAATAACCTATTGATTTTCTTCATTAAAATTCTATTGTTAGTAAATCTAGCAATGTAAACGTTATATAAAACTATTTGTATAATAGAAAATATAGCTAAACCAGTTTATTATATTTACAGAAAAATCCACTTTGAGGCGTACGATAATACGCTGTACTCTTGGCATTTTGTACGCCATCTATTAGCACCCGTTCATTTATTCGATTTTTGTAGATTATCTGCGACTACATTGGCACTGAAAATTAATCTAAACGTTTCAGTACAAAAACCGTAAACTCGTGATTGATAGGCAATCAACAAAAATTTTGACTGCTATATGTCGGGAAATGTCATTGAAAAATGACAGCTATAACTTTTAGCCAAAACTCAATGCCAAAACTTTTTTGAAATTTAAACCAAAAAGTTTAGGTGTTGGCGATCAACTCTATAAATAGAAAACATTTAGGGTTAGGTTTGTAATGCTATTTGGTTAGTTGTGCACAAAAGTTTTACATCCCTTGAGATTTTTTCATTATTTTAATTTTAACAAAATTAATTACTTTTATAAATATTAAATTTTTTTATTTCAGATAAAAGCGAAAAAATTAAAAAATTATAATCAATATTTTGGTAGATTTTATTCAATATAATATAAAATATTTTGGTTTGAACGAATAAATCATTTTCCGCCCTTTTTTAATGTCTATTTCAATATCTTAAACATTTTAGTTTCATATCTTAAGATTTTGCATATCTTTTAAAAGTTTAATGTAATAATAATTTAATTGAGTTTCGTATTATAAAAAGTGTCTCATTTATCGTTTTAAACTTCTCATTAAGTTATTACGAAAATCTTGTATAATTATATAAAAATAGGAAAATTACACAATGAAATTAGTTTATTCGCGATGTAAATTTTCTTAATTATTCACTGCAAATTAACTTTACAAACCTTGAATTTTTAACTAATAAAACTAAACTCGTTTCGTGGAACTAAATATATTTTATTGTTCGGAATAAACGGTTTTAAAAATAAAATGTTTTAATCATAACTAGAGTCTCAAAATGATAGCATTTGCTACTTTTTTATTTCGCGTGATAATAGATTTTAAATGCTATGTAAGCTTGAATCACATGAAAAATTATAAATAAGCTACGAATGCTATTTATTTGATATTAACTTATTGCTATTTATATGCTATTTTTGCTCAAATTATAAGGTTAATGCGATAATAATTGAAATATTTTTAAAGTTAATTGAGTTTCGTATTTCAAAAGTGTCTCATTTATCGTTTTAAACTTCTCATTAAGTTATTACGAAAATCTTGCATAATTATATAAAAATAGGTTAATTGAAACAATATTTCAGACTAATTAAATAATAAATATTAGACGCATATGTGACTTAATTTAATATTTAATTACCGTAAATTAGTGTGTATAGCGCGCACACTTGTATAGCGCGCACATAATTTAAATACAATAGAATGCGAAATAGGTCCCCGATTTGTCGGGCCAAAGACATAGATCGTCGGGCCGGGCCGGGATCAGGCCTAAAAATGAAAAAGTTATTTAATTTTACTAATTTCCCGAAAATCAAAATCTTTATTAATATCGGGAGTTTCCCGGTTTTTACTTTTTTCTCAATTTCATCTTTTTTACTTAGATAATGCGCGCGCTATACACACTAATTTACGGTAATGAAAAGTCGATCGATATATGAGAACGAGTCACGCAATAACTAATATTGTTTTTGCTTCTGTCGCAACAATTCTTCATATAGTTTTGTCTTAATTACAGGTACTGTGTGGTCGAAAATGTAGTCAGAAAACAAATGGTATTATTAAAAGTCTCATTTTATCGCTTAAAACTTTTCATTAAATTATTACGAAAGTCTTGCATTTATTAATAATTAGGTTAAATGTTAAAAAATTTTCAGACCAATTAAAAAATGAATAGTAGATGTTATTTGTGACTGAATTTATTAATGATTTAAAGTAACAGTGAAACAGTTGATCGATTGATAAATACAAGTCACGCAACAACTAATATTGTTACGATTCTGCCATAATTAATCTTTATATACTTTTTAATTACTGTCTGATCGAAAATGAGGTCAGATAACCATAGTTTTGATGCATCGCAAACATTACCACCAAATTTAGTTATCAGGTCATCGGGCACTCATTTTTATCAAATCGGTCTCTCATGGTATCAGTTCGGTTTGGAGACTAGAAATAAACTTTTCAATCCGTACTTTGTTCTCGCGTTCAGCACATTCATGTGTTTTCGATATGTGATATTATCATTGCTCAAAATAGAAAACCCGCAAACAATGATACTGTTGGGAGATTTCACATATTTTCTTGATGTTAGGTTTCACTTTAACTCAAACATCGCTCAACTTTGTTTGTTATCAATTACCTCGCAATTAACACAACTCTGGAATTACTATAATGGTATTAATCCATCGTATATGAAGCCATTCGAAATGATGGCAGGAATCACTTCACCACAAAGTATTGGTCTCACTAACAAACAGGATATTTACAAGTTGTTAAAGAGAACCCAGAATTTATTTCAATTCTTCAATATTAACTTAACCATTATTATGCCATTAATTGCTTTCGCCGCACATTTTCCAGTATTGTTTCTGAAAAGCACTTTCTGTCAATTAGTTTTCTTCTCACTTCCATGGAGTCTACTGTTCACACTACAGATCTGTTATCTGACCCGAGTATTCACGTGGCAAATCGTTTATTTTATCATCATTTGTCAATATATCAAAATAAAGTTTAATAATATTGTTGAAAAATTAATTACAATTATAAATGTGATTAAATCAAACCTTAATCAAATTCAACATTCATTTAATCAATTATTCCTTGAGATTCAGAATTATAACGATACTTATTGGTCGAAAATTATGTTATGGAATATAGTTTTCTTCACAACATCGATATGTGTATTATTGTACCAAATATTTTTCAAACAATTGTCAATCACTGTGACCATAATATTGATTTATGCGGCAACTTTTTCGATCGCAGTATTAGTTATACTCCTAAACACTGCATCCACTATTAATTATCAATTTAATAAATTGTATCCAATTTTATTGAAAGTTTATTTAATAAAACACAAGCGAATGAATTTCAACAATAAAGTTAAAGTATAAAATAACTAAAGGAATATAGAAATTAATCTAATAATTAATTTTAATTTTTTAAAAATTTGGCAGCTATTGTCGTTAATTGAAATGATTGGTCAAAAACGAATAGGATTTTATTGCTGGAAATTATCTATAATCAATTACTTTAGATTCTATGAAGTAAGCAAATAAAAAATAATAAAAGATGTGCGCATTCACTGATATTTATTCAAATGTTATTTTATAGATTGTGGCGTTTATGGCACTAATCTTTTTAAAATTATACGAACTGTCGAATGCAAAGATTTTAGATTGAAATACTATAAATGTTAATTAACTAGATTTCAAAATAAAATTGCATGCAGTTATAGAAGTTACAATTCCACTGGTTTTAATAATAAATAAAATTAGTGTCTTAAAGACATTTTTTGTGTATATTTAGTATTAATTAATTTAGAACACTAAAAATATTTAACTTTTAACGCAATTAACAATAACTCGTAACATTAATTTAATATAGTAATGATATTTAGCTTTTAGAAAAGAAGTAAAACCTTCAGTCAATTATGAGAATTAAGACAGACAGACATATCGTTCAAATTACAAGAGAATGGATTTTAAATTATGTTAAAACTATAAAATAAATTAAATCTTTATAAAAAAATTCAATTTATTTTATTCCACACATGAAAGAGTTTCTGTTAAGCATAATATTATTATTATTAATAATTGTTTAAATTCAAAAAAAGTTTTATTAAGATCTAAGTCTTTATTTAATTTAAAAAATGATATTTTAAATTTAATATAACATATTCTCAAATAATTATTTACAAAAACTCATTTGATTAAATAGACACAATTAAATCGATTCTTTAATTGAAGTGTTAAGCGAGTAAATTTACTTTAAAAAAGTCACAAAAAATAAAAACACTTCACAACTCTGCTAAAGTACATATATATCATTATATAAATTTTCTCATTTACTTTTTTAATTTTATTATCGTTAAACTAAGTATTATTAGTAGAGCCTCAAAAAAATAGCATTTATTCCATATGAAAATAGCGCTATAAATAGCACTAAAATTTTACGAAAATATCATTAAAAATAGCACTTATTATTTTAATAAATAATGAAAATAACATAATTTGGAGGCAAATTTTTTATATTGAACTCTTTTTTGTTTTTTATGGCTTTCAATAACTTATATAATATAGGACTCTAGTATCAGAAGAATAAATTTATAAATTTAATAAAAAAATTAAGAATATGAGTTTATGAATTTTTTCATAAATTTTGGGTCCATCCGAAAACTCAACGGAATTGAACGATAATTTTTTGGTTTTCGCGAAAATAGCATATAAGTTGACAAAAATAGCATTATAGCATTTACTATTAAAAATAGCAAAAAATAGCATTTATAAACATGCATAAAACGGCTCATAATCATCCAATTCGAGCATATATTACAAGTATATGCTTCTAATTCATGAAATAAAAAAGTAGCAAATGCTATCATTTTGAGGCTCTAATTATTAGTTATTTCTAGTAACGGTAAGTCATAAAAATCATACAGTTCATCATAATTCTGCGAACCTTCAATTTCAACATAATTTTGCGGAATTTCAATTTCATCATAATTTTCTACAACTTTAAGTTCATTATTCTGTTTACGTATGTTGTTAACAAACTTTACTGACAAGTCATTAGTGTTAACATTTTTTCCATTAGAAGTGATTTTTCTCTTGTAAATATAAGTTACAATAGGAAGTGAAATTAATATCACTAACAGGATAACAACCGGTATAATTACTTTCACAAGTAAGTCATTAATGATACTGTTATCAATGGTTTTGTTATTATCGGTCGTTTTGTTATTCAATGATATAGTAGTCGGTTCAGTTAATTTACTGTTATCATTGGTTTTGTTATTCAAAGATACAATCGGTTCAGTTAATTCATAGTATTTGATATAATCGATAATAAACTCAGACAAAGTAAAATTATCATTAATGTAAGGTATAAGATGATCATAAAACTCGTTTGACATAATAAGTCGAAATGGATGGTCAAATGGCTGTCCCTTTTCACCGTACAGGACATATTCATTTGACTTAACAAAATATCTGTTCAGGTTTACCGTATTCACGACAGTTTCATCAATTTTCCAGATCATTGATGTCTTATTCCACTCAAAGCTAATTAAGTGAAATCCACTCTTAAGTTGTTCTTCACGTTCATCTTCCAATTTTTTAACTTCTTTTTTAAGGTCTCCATAAATGATAAGAAATTGTGTCTTTTGATCTAATTTCCGGCTTAGAAAGTTATTATCACTTCTAAGAATATTTATATAACCATTTTCCCATCCCGTTCCATGTTTTCCGTGAACAGGATATAATGTAATAAAAGATACAGCTTTGTTATACTCTAAACTAGCGTTGATCTCGAATTTTCCATATGTCCAGCCCTTATAAGTCGAGAAATCAGTGGATTCTATAGCGCAACCATCATTTAGGTCTTGTTTAACTTTCTTTGTGCTCAAAACGTTGATTCGATCAGGTTTGGTAAAACATTCACTCCCTTATATGAAAAAATTCATTTTTTATTAATTGCATAATGAATTTAAATAATTCAACAACAATTTTATTATTATATTATTATAGGTTTCTTGTTTCTGTTAAATTCCTAATAAAAAATTAATTCTATAAGATTTTTAAACATTTCTAGTGCGGAAATTATAAAACTAAATTTCAAAGACTTATTGTCAAAGCCTGAACATTCTCGGATAATCCGCCTTTTTATTTATAATAGTAAATTAGCGGATAAACGTTATTTTTTCTTTATATGAAATAAATAATAAAATTAACACATTTTGTTAGTCCGATAAATCCGATTTTAAAGCATTTTTGAATAAATCCGACATTTTTAGTGGATTTTCCGATTTTTTCACATTTTGCCTAAATATTATCGTTAAAATCCGCTTAGTTTTCAAAATATTTTAAATTAAGACAAAAAAATAGAAAAATAATTTTAGCATGTCTTCACGGTTTACCAAAAATATTAACTTATTTTTCAATTAATAAAAAAATTTTAACAAAAATATCCACTATTTTGTAGTTCCGACTTTTTAGTCCGATTTTTTAAACTTTATTCCGATAATCCGCCAGCTTTTTGTCAATATTTAGTCCGAGAAAGTTCAGGCTCTGCTTATTGTGTCTATTCACTTAATTATTTTTAAATAATTAATCGGAAAAATCATTATCAATTGCATTTGTATACAATAAAAATAAGAATTGTGTATAAAATCTTCAATAAAAGGCTAATTATTTACTTAATTACGTAATAGCAACAAAATAAATTTTTGAATTCCAATTTAAAACTCGGGAACTTTAAAAGTCTAATCATTATAAATGTTACTTACTGACCAAACATTCTAAGATTTTATTACATTCTCGCTCATAATTTATTTGAATGTTGTATTAAAAAATACATATTCATCGATCTTACCGGACTTTTCAGCTCCAAATCTCCAAAAATCATTATCAAACGTGTTGTTTGTAAAATACTCGCTCCATTTAAGCGTATAGTCGCTATTAGAAAGTAAAAAATTATTTTGTAGTAAATACAAAACAAATAATAAATTTCTTAATACTCTAGCTTTTATCATTTCTCAGCACTAATCACTTGAGTATCGCTTTCACTTTTATTTATAACACATTAATTTAAGTGACTAATTCGGAAGCATTAGTAGTTTGTTATTCAATGTTTAACTTTTTATGACAGTTTTTTATTTTATTATAATATTTGGAGCTTTCGGAGATCACTATCTCCT
>JAQIVF010000879.1:0-17289 GCA_034698365.1 Steganacarus magnus
GTAATAGCTCTCTGTTTGTTACATTCATTATCAATCGAATGATGATTGAGTGCGAAGATTAATGCTCTTATATTTTATATTAAATTGTTTGTACAGTGAGAGATATGATTGTGATAATATATTAATATAAAACTTAGCGTAAATATATATGTTTACGTTCAGCACAAATTGATTGTATTGCCAATTCGAAACTATTATCGAAACAAATTTGAAGACAGTTTCCAAAAATGGATATTTTTAATAAAATGCTGTGTCAGGTATTTCATATTTTTTTCTATTAATACCATATTTTGCTGAAAAAAGCGTTTTAACTACAAAAAATTAATTAAGGCATTACACATTTGTGAAGCAATAGTTTACATATGATAATGAAATATATGTTTATAAATAAAATTGATCAATAATATTATGCTTGAAATAAAGTGTGTGTTGCAGCTGTAAGAAAAATCTGATGCAGTAGTTATTAGGATTCTTATTACAATAATATATTTTTAATGAAGTTCGGGCTAAATATGGAAAAGTATAAGATCTAGTCGTGGAGTTGCAGCGAATTCCAACGGAGTTGTGTGGAGTCGAAGTCAAATTTTTTGATGATTTCTAACTCTGTCGACTCATTCAATTTAATAGAATTTGTATTAAAGGTTGGTTACCATCGTAACCGAGAAAAAACAAATCAAATATTGTATATTGTAATTAATTTTATTAGAAAAAACATGCATTTTATTTTTGTTTTGTCAGACATAGGTTTGTTATCAATTTATTAATGACTGTTTGACGAATCATTTTCACATTAAAATTAGAAATAATTATTCGCATAAAATACATATTTAGATCTATTTTTTTGTTTATAAATATTTAATTCGCCAAATTCATCGAATTTTAATAAATAATTTAAATATTCACGACTAACACACGATTTTTCTATCTATTATTTAATAAAATACACTTTTGGCTCTCTTTCCACGATATTATATAATATAATACTTAAATAGTCAAATATAGACAATATGTGCAGAACTTTTAATTAATTAGCTGCAAGAATGAGAAACCCAACAATAAACTAAAGAGAATATAATAACTAGTTTTAATGCATTATTAACTATAACAGTATGGAGTAATTACCAACAACATCGTAAAAATGAGCTATTCTTGATTAAAATAAACTTTACATTTTTTTCATTATAAAAGGCAATAAGAATTAAAGAATTAGTTTAAATAATTATACATAAATATTCAATTAAAAAATTATGTTTGAATGGAAACGCGTGCATTGTCTTAAAAAATATGAAAGAAACAATGCAGTAAAAGCAGATAATAGATATAATGTATATGTAGAAGAATATGACTAAAATTTGTTTCGCACAACATTTCGAGCATACTTCCAAATTATTAGGCATTCTTTTCTCAAAGATATAATCTAGAAAAAAGTCAAAATCTAGCCTCAAGTAATTCAAAAGATAGGCTTTTCAATCATTAATCAGAAACGCAACGCAAATTCATTGTTCGCAACGATTGTGTGCGATACTGAGTCACCGCTCGTATTATTATGAAAAATCATATGCAAATGTTTTTGATTATAACTTCAAAGCAATTATTTAAACA
The DNA here is from genome assembly GCA_034698365.1 of Steganacarus magnus. NCBI lineage: Eukaryota > Metazoa > Arthropoda > Arachnida > Sarcoptiformes > Steganacaridae > Steganacarus > Steganacarus magnus. The sequence continues at coordinate 1,603 of JAQIVF010000879.1, forward strand.
AAAATTATCGCCATTGGCTCTCAACGAATTTCATTTCTCTCTATTTTCCCTAATTTGCAGAATAAATGAAACGATCAAAATTAAAAACAAATTTTACGCTCTATACTTATTTATTAAAATAATTTAAATTTCATAATTAGTCCTAAAAGTCGTAAAGATATACTGTATAAACTATTTTATCTTATATTTCATATTTCAGAACTCACTTTCAAATATTCCACTAAATGGATGCACAATAAAATAGGAACGATTCTTCTGAAGAATTTTCCAGGAAATCTATAAAATATAATTATATAATAATGGAAAATAGATTTAGAAAAATTCCAAGCATTTAATTCTCAAAAATATACTATAAATTTTTCGAAGTCTTGAAAATTTTTTTACGTTAATTGAGATCTATTTCCCTCATTATTATTGTGCAATACTAATAATAGAATTGAAATTGGAATTAGAATCGGAATATGATCGAAATAAAATTTAAATCTCAGACAAATATTGGAATAGAATTAAAATTATTTTTTGACTAAACTTGGTATCGACCAATAATTTTTACGTATTAATAAGTGATGAAGTAATTAAATTCAGAATTTATTTAAACAAAACCAGAGACGCTCTATGTATATCTCTCAGACACTAGACCCTATCAGACCGGCTAAGATAACGAAACAAATAATTAGTTTGCTTGGATTGATTAGATAAAAAATTTTGTGAAATAGGTTTTTCAAAAATTAATCTTTACGTTGGGTCTTCATTAAAAAGTTATTTTTAAAACAATAAACAATGAAAACTTTTTGAATACATATGAAATATGTATTAAATATAAGACTCACATCTATTTTTCTATAAAATTGTATGCAATGTGATGAGAAACAAACATTAGATAAATAAATATTTGTTCAAAGTTTTTTAATAAAATTTAGGTCGTAAATAAATTTTGTTATTAAAAAGTAAACTCGTAAGTTACAACTTATGATATTTTTTAAAATAATTGTATTTAATAAACGGATTTCACTTTCCTAAGTTCTGTCATTTTCAAGTATTTGTCTTAGTATTAATGTATTTTCGAGTATTTGCCAAGCAAAGTGATTTCGCTAAGTATGTTCATTCTTGTTATATAGTTAATGCAGCATATATTCTGACACATGTACGGATAGTGAGTGTAACGCAGCAAAAATGCAAAAATTTAAGCCAATAAGTAAGCGCATAAAAAATAAATGTACTTAAAATACATATAAACTTAGATTTTAGAACGTATTAATATTTAAAAAATTCCAAAAATGTTGTATTTTAAAATAACGGAATGGAGTTGAAATAAATAATTCTTGTAAGTGGAGAGCTATGAGAATGGCATCGAAAATTCGAATTCAACACATCTTCAATACTGTATGATGTTTGCCATTCTTAGCGACATTCACTTAACAAAAAGTTCAGAGGAGTTTAATTTATGCAAATTTTTTATTAATAGAAATATTTGAATAAAAATGGATTACTACAGATATTATAGAATTTATTTTTAATACTTTTCAAAGTATTTTGTTCAATACATTATAGATTTGAAAAGTAATTCGATGACACACGAAAGCTTTTATAAATACTAAAAAATGTAAGCAAAAGTTTTCAAGAAAGAAAATAGAATTTTCTTTAAAAGCTTCGATAATACACAATAAGGATTAACTTTTTATTATAAAACGAAAGTATAATTCAATTTAAAAGAGGAGAAAACATTTTTAGTTGTTTTCGACTAAAAAATAATATAATAATATACTTAAAAAATTGGTAACATTTGTGCCATCATATAAAAATATATAACCAATGGATGTCATATATAAATTAAAAAAGCGGACGTCAAGTCAACTCGCATGTGATTAATTATTAATGAAAAGCAATCATATACTTATACGAAAATGTTTTTAGAATATTTTGAATATTTCATCAGCCTTTAAACTACAGCTCTATCTCACACGTCATAAGTGCTCATTAAAGTGTGACACATTTCTTATCATAACGCACCTCAACTTTTTCCAAAATCTAATTACTAATGCAGGCACAAAATACATGCAAAAAAACACTAATATAATGTTGCATTACCTTAATTTCGAATTGTTGAAAGAGTTATTGCTACTACACTGTAATTTATTATTGCCATTACTAAATTTTCATACAATAATATCAACATTGGAAATTTGTATCGTATAAATGGATGGGATGGCATCCAAAGTCACAAGGGATGGCACCCAAGTCCCAACGACCCATCAATTCATACACAGCATAAAAGGGCATTAAAATCACACCAATAAATAAATCAGACACAGCCAAACAGCAAATAAAGTAAATACTTGGCTGTCGTATACCTCTCTCCACGAAGAATGCTGTCAGAACTATAATAATACCTAAAACTGGGATTATATTTGTATTGTATAAAAATTGTATTGAATTTTGCATTCATAGATATGGATGTAAAGTTATACATATTTTTTATGTTTGAAATTTTACAAATTCTAATATATTAACTTATTTTTAGAAAATGCCAACTAAAATGTTTTGTTTAGTTTTCAAATTGACACTTTATTTTAAGACAAAAAGTAACAGCACTTATCAATGTGCTACAGTATAATTGAAAAACTTTTATGTTATACACCGTAAGCATAAGAAACAAACAGTTTTATATTAGGGATTATAATTATAATAATTATGAATTAATACAACATTTATAAAAATGTGTTTGTATAGTACAATAAATATAATGTCAATTCTAAGTCAAACGGTTTGTTAATATCAAAATCTTAAGAATAATATTAACTTAGGTTTTTATAAGAATTTTGCATTTACTAAACAAGTTTATTTTAAATTTAAATTCTAGAAAATAGAAATTGCATTTATTTTTCAAAAAATATTAAACACTTAATATTTAAATAAATTAAGTGTATTAAGAATATCTATATTCAAGATTATTAAATTAAAATTAATAAAATCAATTTGACTTACTCTCAAGTTCTGGTGGTTTCAGGTCTGCCTAAATTTTCCAAATTAAATAATAGAATCAATTATTTAAATTTTAAATCAAACTAATTTTAACTAACCATTATAATAAATTAAACGCTTCGATCAATTCCTTAACACATACAACTTGATCACAAAACTTTTCCGAACGTTCTCAGAGAAAAGCGAGACCACAGGCAGCGAAATACAACTTTCGAATTATCTATCAGTTGTGGAACATGCGTATATTCTTATATTCTTGTCAAGAATGCTTTTGTTATAACTAGTGACCAGAAATCCGAGCACTGGCTTATGGCGGAGACATAATTTATTCTTAAATTTTACCAATTTTTTAAAACTAGTAAAAAATTTGATTAAGATGTATTAAACGGATTTATTTATAAAGAATTGTTTTATCTGTGTATTTTTATTGACAGTTGACGTTAGAACAGACATACACTGGAAAGGTGTAATAGTAATTTAGGTTTCTGAACAATTACATGTCTGGTATTTCTCAAAGGTAACTTGAGTTTTTCAGTATCTCTAATTTTAAATGGTAACCACAAATTTTAAACAACTATTTTTTCATTTGAAAATTTTTCAGTAATTTATGGCTTCTCTATGGATGTATCCGATAGAGCACGCTATATCTTATCTTAAAGCTTATGCAATTTCAATACATGAATCTGACGCCTTATTTGCAGTGCATCGGAGCAAAGCCGCGAAGATTTGGATCTGTAAAGAACACATTGACAGCTCCAGTGAAGAGTCCGATTTGGGCACAGAAAAATAAACATAACCATTATTCTAAGACAGCGAGTGCTTCAACATAAACCGACGCATAAAATAATACTTTTTCGAATACTAGTAAATTATCTTTCCATTTCATTTAGATTCTCAATTATTCAAAGTTTTAAACTCAAAAGGGCATCACTAAAGATTTGTAAGCTCACTGTTACAGTAAAGCAAAATAAAACTTATGGATTGATAATGTCTATGTTTATCCGATTTTGCTTAAGTAAAAATAGAATGAACTTTAAATTAAAACACAGTTAATCTTAATCCAGGAAAGACTAAAGTTTTAATGAAAAAGTGATTCAATAGGGCTTGAGACTCAAAAGTGAGTTTTAAGATATTACTGTCCATTTCTGTTATTTGAGTGAACCATGTATTCTGGCAATAAATTTTCTGTTTTAAACAGATTAGTGCCGAACATAAATGCTATAAACGTCCGCACAATTCTTTATGGATTAGTTCAGTCATTAAACATTTCTTCCATAGAAATTTTTTTTGAAATGCTTTCAATATTTCCAAATTCGTTCTCTTTTATGAATTCTGTGATGTGCTGTCTTCGCTAATATTTTTATTTTCTCTACACACTAGAATATTGTGATATTTTGGTGCAAATTATAGGAAAGAGTTGCGTCACAGTATGCCCTTTTCATTGTTTTACTTTTCATTACCACAGTATTTTTATGGTCGTGTTTGGGGAAAAAAATAGTGTATCTTTCATAGATTAAGAGTTTTTACATAGGAATTGTCTATTAGTCGTAACATTTTCATTTTTGTTAGTGAATAAAGACTTGATGATATTGATTTGCAGTGATGTTATCAGAATTTGTCACTATTGCAGAGACTAAGTATAGAAAATAGTATTCGCAGTGAAAAGTCATATAAAATAGGTTTGGCTTTTGCAATCACTAAAACTAAGTTGATCTAAACTGACACGATGTAGTCTATCTAATAATACAAAACTGCATTCGCACACATCTGCTGGGAATTTAGTTTTGTTAGTATCTAACAAGAAATGGTGATGAAGTCACTGTCATAAAAGCTACATCAACCACTTTCGAAACTCGAGCAAAAAAAGAAATAATCTTTTTGCTCCTGCATAAAAAACATCTAAAAACGAGACTTATTACAGTTTGCAGTGTCATCAACATCCAATGTTATACACATAAACATCACCTTCATTTTATTTGTCAAAAGCAAAATGTCATGGCATGTACACAGAATAATGTGGCATTTAAAATTTATTTGTTCAATACTACCAAACAATATATGATAATGTGTGCGTAACCTAACTATATAGCTATATGGCTATATCTAGACATTAAAACCAAGTAAAACAAAAATCAGATAATCCCATCTCCAGTTATAATTTATCTTTTCGTAATAAACCGGAAATAACCATAAATAATAAAATATGAAATATGCGTAAAATATAACTTTTATTTAAACACTGGTAGCTCTGCTGTTAATACCGTTAAGCCTTTGATATCAATGCTCTAGAAATAGATGAATCATTTGAAAATTCCATTTTATTTTCGTTTTTTATTTCCTTAGCTTATATAATTTAATCGAAAAAATCAGCATTTATTTTTTTCTTAGAACTCTTTATGTCGTTCGAATGCTTAGGTAATGTATTCGCAAAACTAAGCGTATACCGTATAGACTAAGCGCGCATATTTTATATTATCATTTAATATAAATATTGTAGTCAAAACGTTTACAGAGGCTTTATGGTTGGCTACAGTATTAATAAGTCGTTATCTCTAATAATAATTAATTTTTTTTCTTTACCAAAGATATAAAGTTAAAAATTTTGTGCACACTTAATAATTTTAATTTATACAATATTTAGCATTTTGATAATAAGAGCCTTCACTCAAAAAAGCTATTATTTAGAAAATATTTCCGATTTGCAAAGTATGTCGAAACACTCTTCATTACTAACTGAAACGTAAAACTGAAGTTAATAAAAATGCTGAATCAAAATTCTAAGCAAAACAAATTTTTATGTTCATAGTCATCATTAAGTTACACGAATGAATCATAAGTTATGATGTGCTCAACTACTTAGATATGGTATCCGCGCAACAATTATATTACCGTATTATATCGTAATCTCGTTATAAGGTTTGCGCGTTCCATAGTTAATGCGTTTATCAATTTTAACAAAATTACGATTTTGTTTTATTTGACAAAAAACAACAAAATATTTGTTGCAGTGATGGGAATAACGTTTAACTAGCGTTTATAGTAAATTATTTTAGACTCAATTAGCATTTTAATCTTAGAAACACTTCTAAGAAATTTTATGTTCAGCAGGAAGTGTTATGTATTAGACATGTGAGACATTGTTTTGTGTGTGTGTTTTATTAATTAAATTTTATTTATATATATTTATATCCAATCAAAACTAATTGAACAATTTTATTAAAACAAAATGAATAAATATACCAATTATTTTAAAAATACCACAATTCTACTTATAATAATTGTTTTTGTGAACGAAATCTATTCGTCTGACACTACGAATGATGACTACGAAGAAAATTGGTTTTGGAATAAAGAAGTTTATCCAAATCCGCACGAAAATCCGCCATATTGTAGAAGAAGCAAACAATCAAACGTTTGTGATCCCGACAATATTTTAACCAAAAAAGAAGGTAAACAAAACTCTAAAAATTTTTGTGACGCGGTTTATGATATAGACATTTTATCATCTAATATTAGATTTCTGAAATTGGTCTAATATTTGATGACAACAGTTTTCAATGTGACGATCACAAGCAATTGTTAGGCTAAATTTTTCATTTTACTAATATTAGACCCGATAGTTAGTAAAACCGAAAGTATTAGATGAAATCACAACTAATTACAAGAAATCATTTAGTATCTATATCACATCTTATTCAATTTTTTATACATTTTTTCATCTAATCTTAGAGAAAACAGGCCAAAAATTTTTAGTGTGAAAGTAACTTTTAAATTAAAATTCTTGTTAAAATCTCTCTTCGTTTGGGGTTTTCGTAAAATAATGTTTGGGTTTTTCTAATTATGGTATACGTTAATGTCATTAAATTTTTTACATGAATTTTAATTATATAACACTAGTACACTAGTCTTGGCTTTCATTTCTTTAGTACTGTATATTAATCACTAATTATTAAAATTATTAATATAAGTTTTCAGAAAATAATTAAAAATTTAATAAATTAATTTAAATAATATAGCGAATAGTTTGGATGAATTAATAAATGAAATTTCAAGTAATTCTTCAGTTTGTTTATGTTCATATTGTCCACCAAATAAACGAGGAATAAGTATTGGCATTGCACTTATGAAACACATTTACAAAGAATATAAGTATGTTTACATCAAATATCAAAAGTGGATAACTTAATAAAAATTTAATAATCACTCTTTTTTTAGTGTGGACTACTTAGATAATGCAGTAAATTTCGCAAATTTTATAAGAAAAAAGTGGAATTTTGGTATTTGTGATAACGACATCGTTATACTTGTTATTACGTCTGACGATCAAGTATTAAATTGTTTTGTTTTGACTCTCAACTAGTATTTATCTGTTCTATAAACTCTACTACATTTCCCCCTAATTAATGCTTAAATTATGTCTACTCTCTATATTTATATATTTTTTAAGTGTGAAGCACTCTGTTCAATACCTACTATTAAATATTATGATTTTATTTTAAGTTTTAAAATAATTTATGCTTATTTTTCAGGTTGCGATATCTAAGGGATCAATAACAGAAAAAAATTTTTCAAACACCTTATTTGAAAACATTTTTATCGATAACAAAAACTATTTCACAAATGGAGACTACTTTACTGTAAGTTTTATATATAAATATACATACAGATTATTAAGAAACAAATTTCAAATGCGGTTTTAACTGAAAACACAGTATGCAGTCGTATATAATTGAAAACAAAAATTTATTAATACCGGTATAACCTGCATACTTATTTATATCTAGTTATTCGCTTTTGTTGCTTTTTGTTTACTTAAATAAACTAACAATTTTCACTTTATTGTCGCTAAACCTACATTTTTGTTTCTATAATTATCTCAAAGCTAAATTTTATTTTCAGTTATGTTTGAGATAAAATATTTTTACACTTTGTAAATCCAAAAATTTATTTGAAAAAATTACATAATATTAATGTCGAATGTTTATGAATAAACTTTGAATCAAAAAACATATAAATATTAATTGATTAAATCACTTTAATACAAGAAATTTTAACATAAACCAGTTAAATCAACTTTTACACATTAACTTTATCATAATCGTATTTTTTTTGTTTGATTAATTGTTTTAATTAATAAGAAAACCAACTTAAAAAGCAAAACAATACAATCATACTGTAATGTAAATCTGCGTCTACAGTGAAGAATAATTTTCTTCAAATTATTACGATTAATAATTGCGAGGAACATTAAATATATTTTATCTCTATTATAGAAAAAGTAAAATTTAATTTCTAATTAATAAGATAAAAGTTTTCGCACACAATTTACAGTTGTATTGAACGCCATAATTAATTGTCTAAAACTGGTTTTTTTTATTTATTGCAGGGATTAGAGTCAATGGTAAAGAGCTATAGAAGTATATTAACACGCAGTCTGCAACATTCGCCAACTTTTATTGATAAAAATAATGAGAATTTAAACCAAAATTCATCCTCAAATGTGGCACTTATTACGGGAATCGTAATCGGTTTTCTAGTGCTGATTTCTTTAGTGGTGGTTTCACTATTTTTTGCTCAAAAAAGATTTAATCGCGATGGAAGTCAATTTCAGTTTAAAGGCATGCTAAGTAAAGGGTATTGGCTTAATAATAATGAAAGATTAAAACCAGTGAGTGTTAAGCCTATTAATACAGTTGGAGGTGTTTATGAACCATGTAGTATTGAAGATTCTAATCATAATGAGACAAATGCGGATAATGATATAGACAAACGGCTAATGCAAAAATTGAGCCAAATAAGTGAATGTTCCAGTGGTAGTGAAGCCGATGACGAGGATATTCAAGTTATTTCACACAATAGTAACTGCTCGCCAATAACCGCATCGAAAAATGTTAATTCAGATACTACTACTGATACTGGACACACGCCTGTCAATATTGAGCTAAAATATAATAGTGAAACCATTGTTGATCCAAAATTATAAAAAACTCTTTGAATGACTAATGTATCATAACTTATCTTTATATTAGTTTATTGAAACATTTACTATTGATTTTTATATTTCGAAAATTTTGTAAATAAATAATAAAATAAATATAAAAACTTTACATTTAACATATATTAAATTAATTAAAAAAATGTTAACTTCATATAAAAACTTGTTTTTCATTTCCCGATGTAATTAAATATGATATGTAAAAATAAATCATAGATATTGTGCTATTTTCGGTACTGATTATATTATATATGATAAATAAATAAAAATAAATAAATCTAACTGTAAGCTATGTATTATATGTTGAATTATGAATAGAAGTGACGGTCAGCGTTGAATTATGTTCAGTTTCATTAAATAGATATTGTTTGCGATGTGCAGTGTCATCACTCGCAACGCTCGCAATGCTAGCACTGCGCTGTTCGACTGCGTTCATAACTACATCTAGTAATTTCAACTGATTAGCACTTTTTCCTTTTATAATCTTATTGGATGGTGCGCGCAGATAAACAAAATCAGTCACATATTTTCTGAAAGATCCTAACATATCTCCAATACTATTAACCACGCGTATGCCTATTGGTCGCATTGAAGGCGCAGCAGGAGATGCAACCGAAGTTCTAGTTTCCATTCTCTCCCATGGATTATCTTCTTGTGTCGCTAATCGAAATTTTTTTGTAAATTCCGTTTCTCGTAGAATATTGACCACTCTTTCTGGATGATTAGTGATTATACCGTCAACACCAGTTCTGTGTAAATATTTTATAAAAACATTATTGCGAGAGTTGAATGATAGGTCTTAAACCTTTAAATAAATAAATATATACATTAACACATGTGTAACTTTCTTATGCGTTAGAATATGTTAAGCAACCTTGAGATTCCACATGTTAACTATTAATATTATACAAATTTTATAAATTGATTTGCAATAATGTTTCTGTTTTACCCATTTAGCTCTTTATTTGAGGTTATTTTTAAAATAAGAGTAAATTAGTCAAACAGGATTATCCTTATTTGGAGATAAGAAAAATGGTGTGTAAGAGAAACTACAATTACGTGTTTGTAAAATAAGTAGAATTCACTATTCGTAGGCTTTAAGTACACATATTTCTAAACAATATTAACTTTTCAATTAATCAATTTTATCGGAAAGTCACTTGAAGTCACAGCAAGCATCTTATTTATCCTAACAATTGTTCCGACGATTTTATATTTATATAACTCATTATAACTGTGGTGTACGCTGGCATTTACGTAAACATTTATTTCCCAAATTGTCTTCTATTTTATCATTGAAAATTAAATATTAAAATTCGTAAGATTTATTCTACAAAATGCATCTGATTTAGAGTGAATCTTCCAATATCCGCTTATAATAAATTTAAGTGAATTGACACTAATGCTAAAATCTTAAAATAAACTATAATATTTAAAATTATAAACGCTCACCGAAGAGATGCCCTAATATTCACTGTTAAATCAATAGTCCAGTGATACACTTTGTCGATATAAGTTTTGGGTCTCATAGCGTTTGTTTCGTCTCTGCGACGTAAAGCGGTGGTAAGTCTTCCGAGATTGTAAAACGGACTCAAACAGTTTGTACGTCCATCGCCCTGCCATATATTTTTTACTATTTCAACTCTTTTCCACATGCTTTCGATCACAAAAATAGGATCATTAAGGCCTACATCCCAACCAATTAAGTCGTTTAAATGTTGCAATTTTCGATTTACGAGTTCGTTTTCGAAGCCAAGTATGAAATCATAATCAAATATGTGTCCGACAGATAATAATAGTCTCACTTTAGTTCGTACATTTCCGTTATCAAATAAGTGTCTCACAACGGCTGATGCTAAATCTTGACCCGCTATTGCTTTAGCGCTGTGTTCTAATTGTGATATTTTCAAGTCAAGAAATAAAAGTACCAATTCTTTTTTATAATTTTCTTTACCTGAAATTTTAAAAATAATTACTGTTCATTAGACGTTGTAAAAATTACGTGTAAATTGATGTAGAATTAATCATTTCTCACAAATTAAATTATTAAAATTAATATGGGTGTGAAGACGTAAAAAAATTAATTATGAATTCCATTACTATGTGTTAATTTAATCGGTATATTAATTAAATGTTTATTTAAAAAACGAAAAAGCAAAAGCAAAACTTTTAATTAGAAGTTCAACATAGAAAAACTTAATAAAAATTATTTTTTAAGTTTTTACATGTGCTTTAAAAACTCTGTAAACAGTGAAAAACAATGGGTGGGTTCATACCCAGAAGCATTGCTCATACATTGCTCGCTGTTAGATCCCGGAACTAGTTTCTACCAAAAATCCCAAATTAAAAAGTTTTAAACAAAAATTTTATTTACTGGAGCCCTCCCTTTAATAACAAAGTTCAATATGGTTTACGACTTTATAAGAATAGATTCAATTATAAAGTTACAAATATAAACGTATAATTTTTGAAAATTTGAAACTTTTAAAACTATCATACTTTGCAGAAAAGAGCTGTAAATTTTAATTTATTAAATGCTAATAAATTCAATTAATTAAAAGGTAATAAAAATTTAAGAAAATTGGTCAATCAAGAGGAAGCAAATTATTTGTAGTTGACAAGTAAAATCGATGAGTCACTTTTACTAAAATAATATGAGCTAAAAAAATATTTGATATTCTAAAATTAGAAATACAAAATAAGATAACTATTTGACTTTGCATTTTTAAAACAAAACAGGTCATAAAATAAATGCGAAGTTAATGAATAACATTTTTTAGCACTTTATAGTAAAATTGACACTTTATGTTTAACCATAAAAAATAGAGAATAAGTCAAGTCTGAAGATTTACGGATAGAATAAGGCTATAAAAACGGAAATGAGATCTATTTTATTTCTATTTTACTTAATATAAAATAAAGTTTAAATATTTATATAAATTGAATTTTTGGTTTGTTCGTCATGTCGGGAGTAAGAAATTTTAAAAATTTACTATCAACTGCTCAAAATCAACAAATATTATAGTACCTCAGTGGCCATTTCGAAAATGTAGATTTTTAAAAAATATTCGAATTAATATAAAAGTTTTTAACAATGACTTAAGTTTGTTATAAAAAATACAGTAAATAAATCTTTTACAACTGAAAATTGCTTGAGCCATTAAATTCGAAACAAATAGTTGAATTCTAGTTTAATTTAATCAAAAACTGAAATACTTTCAAAATAATAAATTATTAGATGAATTCATGGGACATATAATTTATTGTTCAATTTTTTATGCATTAAATTTTTGATCGTTTTATAAACACATTAAAGTAAAAATTAGTAGTTCTTAAGTTCTTAAGTTTAAAATGCCCAAAATTAAAATATCACTTTCATTTTAAGCTTTTAAGTAATGAAGTGGTTTACTGAAGCATTATAATAATTTTATTTAATGCTACCGCAATATAGAACAGTCTTGTCAATAAAAATCTCTTCAATTATAAAACTTCTATGAAATAATCTCCAAATTTTATCGCGTAATTAACGCTTATGTCTGACAGTTCAAAAGAGCCTAATAGATTAAATACTTGCTTAAAAATCCGATGTGATTTATTTCTTGTAAAATTTATTAACTTAAATCAATTTGTTATTTTTCCTATTATTTCTATTTTCATATTAATTAACAATTTAAAAACCTATAACAAATTGTTATGATAAAGATAAGTGTGATAATTAATAATGAAATTATTGAATTGGAAATTGATTGATCGATTGATTGTAATAAGTAATAATAAGTAATGACTAGCAATAAATTATAGTTAATACGTATGTATTTACCAGGTGTAGTAATATCACGAATATATTCTATATAATTTTTAAATTCTTCTTTTTCTGTGCAGTGTCTGAAGCAATCACAAGGATAGCCGTGAAAGGTAAATATAGCGGAACCGTTATTTGAAAAAGTGACATCAGCTTCAATAGCATTAGCACCGCGTTCTAAATATAATTGAACTTCATTGATAGAGTTAACCATATGAGCGATATTATAGAATGGACGTAATCGATACGATGCCGCTGTAACACCAGCTTTATTAGAATCTTTCTTTTGTTGAGCTGTCACTTGTATTGTATAACTTAGAAATACAGTTATTATAATGCCTATTCGATAACACCATTCGATTTGCACCACTCTTTCCATCATTCAATACAAATAATACCATTAAAACTTTCAATAATAAGCATTCAGTGCGCAAACTGATTAAATAAATTAGTTTTTTCGAACAAACACCACTCTTTTCTATTATTATTAACTGCAGTTTAGTCAATAAATTAAATATATTTTTACCGAAATGAATCACTTTTGACACATAATTGAAATGAAATCAAAATATAGATAATAGATAAACAATAGCTAACAATGACTGGTAAGTTCTGAAGTCAGTTCACATCAAAACCAGTCTCACAAACGCACACAACTAATATATTATGAACTTTTTGTTTATTTTTTAATATAATTATGATTTAATATTTATTTACAACGCCGTCCATAAAAATATTTGGAATATTAAGCCAAACTTTTTTTAGAAAAAAATTATGATAAATTACAGGGAAGTTTAATTTTGCAAACGTGATCACTAAATAATATGTTAGTCCTCAAACTCAGTCTGCAATTTACAAAGTTTGCAAACATTGCTCGCGAGAGACTATTAAAGGACATTACAAGTCAATTATGTTGCATTAGATGCAGCATAAGCCAGACCAGTGAGTTATCACTTACAAGACAAACTTGTTTACATCTGAGAAAAAAATTTCCGCATTTAATTGAACGCTTAAAAGTGAACTGAAGCCTAACTCAATTTAACTAATATTAAATTGCATTAACCGATTACCGCAATAATAAATCCATATTGTAGAGATGATTATGTGGTTAAGTTGGTTAAGTTTAGCGCACTTACACTATCATCGTCACGATGTAACAAACAGTAAAGCATTTATTGTCCAAAGTATGGCATAACCGTTAGACCGCATTATGTTTCTATGAAAATCCGGTTACTGTTGTCAATAAAATATGAGTTATAAAAAAATGTTGAATACTAGTTGAATATCTTCAATGATCGCTTCTGTTGAATATAGTAAATGATTGCTACATTTGATGGTTAAATATATTTCTGACCGGTTTTATATTAATTATTTATTCAATTACATTTTATTGTTAGTCACAAATAGTTTACATTCATCTCTGTTGTGAACTTTTCATTCACTAATTTATGTCATTGTAACTTCTTTTATCAAGATTTGTAAAATTTCTAAAGCATTAAATTAATTTTTTTTGTATACTTAAATATTTAAATTGATAATGTATTATATAGTTATTTAAAGCTAACGATTTACGGAACTTGTATTCGTTGAGTTTAAAACGTCAATAACTATTTTTATGTATTAAATTGTTTTACGGCATATTATTTGTTTATTTATTATAATTTTTATTTATTCAAGTTTTAATTATGTAAACATATGTTACACAAATTTGGTAATAATTTTAATTAATTAGTTCAGAGTATATAAAAATAAAATAAATTAATAAACTTGTGAAATTAAATAATAAAAATTGTTATTTTAATTTATTTCGCACAATTATTGCAAGAGTGTCCTATTTATTTAATAATAAATATTGTGCTTTATTTTAAAATATTAATTTACATTTATAGTTAATTTAATTCTAACGATTTCTATCACAAGTATAATGAATGGCTTATTTTATATAAAGTTTTAGTGGTATTATATATTTTAGTGCAACAGTGCGAGATAAACATTCCTATTATTTGATTTCACTTTTGTTTTACAAGTATTTTATTTACTTTGAACAATACAATAAAATTACTTATCTATAGCAATGGATTGAACTCAAAGAGAGCATTTGGGATCACTTAACGCAATGTATTGGTTATTTAATAGATCGGGTTTTGACAGCGCAATAAGAAATACATCATTTTCGGTCAATTTTCGAGGAGGAAATAACTGTTAAGATAAAAAACCAATTTTTGGCTGAACATTATAGATAATTTCAAAATTTCTTAATCAAAAATCAATAAAAGTTAAAAACTGAAATTTTAAAATGAAAATAGTTTAAACTAATTTAAGGTATATTTCTGCTCTTTTGTGTTTTGAAAACTTCGTCTGTTGTTAAACTTCCTAAAACCTAATTATTAAAAATAACATTTTATGATTATTGTTTGTATATTGTTTGTTCACTGCTAAGTAGAAAAAAGCTAAAAATAAATCACGCTGTTTTATTTCCTGATAATCTTCATTTTTTGTAATGTCCCCAATTTTTCTGCGAATGACGAATTTAAATATTTGGAAAACTCAGCATATTTTTAGAAATATTTAATCTTTACGATCAATTTTAATTTTTAATACTAATTTATGTTCTGACAACAAATGACAACAATAAAATTTTGTAAAAATAAAGAATTAGGGCAAAAAGTTTAAAAGTATTAATGAATATTTCTGACTTATCTTTAATGTATTTAACTAAGTTTATTATTTATTTAGATTCTTTATCGCTTAACGTTAACTTTCTTAATTATTTTATTTGCTTAATTTATATCTATGCTTATCTTTTAAGAATTTAAAAAAATAAATTATTCTAAAATATGAGATAAATAAGTAAAATCTTTGCCTGATATGAATATGTAGAGTTCAAACATTATAAATTGATCAAAAT
>JAQIVF010000880.1:0-17282 GCA_034698365.1 Steganacarus magnus
GGTCTTCTACGCTAGTCTAACTATATAATTCTAACAAATAAACGTGTCATCTCTTAATTGCTCTTATGAAATTTCTTAAAAATTTGTCCGAATGCACAGCGATATGTGGCGCGTGTTCATTGTGTTAAATAAAAATTTCAAGAATGTGCGGAATACGGGTCATTAGTTAAACGCTTGCCAAAAAACCCGCTCCAATGAATTTTCTTCAAATTTTGACAACATAAATAGTGATATGTGGCGCGTGTTCACTACAAATTTCAAGAATGCCCCATTTGTGGGTCATTATTTAAACGCTTGCCAAAAAATCGCTCCAATGAATTTTCTTCAAATTTTGACAAAATAAACAGTGATATGTTGCGCGTGTTCACTACAAATTTCATTAATGCCGCATTAGTCGGTCATTAGTTGAACGCTTGCCAAAAAAAACCGCTCGAATGAATTTTCTTCAAATTTTGACAACATAAACAGTGATATGTGTCGCGTGTTCACTACTAATTTCAAGAATGCCCCATTAGTTGGTCATTAGTTGAACGCTTGCAAAAAAAACCGCTCGAATGAATTTTATTTAAAATTTGTCAACATGCATAGCTATATGTGGCGCGTTTTCACTACAAATTTCAAGAATGCCCCATTAGTGTGTCATTAGTTGAACGCTTGCCAAAAAAAACCGCTCGAATGAATTTTCTTTAAAATTTGTCCGAATGCACAGCGATATGTGGCGCGTGTTCACTAAAAATTTCAAGAATTCCCCATTAGTGGGTCATTAGTTGAACGCTTGCTAAAAAAACCGCTCGTATGAATTTTCTTTAAAATTTGACCACATATACACTGATATGTGTTGCATGTTCACTATAAGTTTCAAGATGGCCCCATTAGTGTGTTTTTCTTAACTTAATAATCATTGTTATGAAAGTACTTCAGAGATTGCACACAAATAATTGCTTCAGTCTGTGTTCAGCACTCAAACAGTGAACAAGCATTTATGCTTCCAACAATTTAAACAATTATTTTTTAGTACTAAGTTGTTAAAATTTTTCTCAACTTTTCATTCTTATATTACGAATTGTTTAAAAAAATATTCTTAACTTAAAAATATTGTTAACTTAAATAAATTAATACAAAAAACTTTTTTCATCTAACAATATAAATCAATTAAAAACTAATTAAACTAAAAATATTGTTATAAAAAATTTCTTAAAAGTAAAATTTTATCACCAAAAAAGCCTCCTATCATAAAAATTTTTTCACAAAAAAAGCCTCCTATCATAAAAATTTTTTCATAAAAAAAGCCTCCTATCATAACTATTTTTCACCAAAAAAGCCTCCTATCCTGTCTACAGACAGACAGACAGACGGACGGACAGACATCCCAAATCCAATAGCTCATTGATATAAAATCAAAGTGAGCTAAAAATAAACTCCTATAAATCTGGTGTATCTTTGGTAGTGTTGTTTCGCTTTTTGAAAGTGGAAGCTGAAGTTAAAATATATTTTGACTTTAACTTTCGCTTAAGCGAAAGCGAAATACAAGCTAAATTGAATTTTTTTTAAAAAGCTAAGCGAAATACAAGCTAAATTAAAATCAATTTAATTTAACTTTCGCTTTTAACTTTCACTTTAACTTTTGTTTAAAATATGAGGCATTTTGAGTAATAAAGGAGATATTTATTATATTTTAATGAGATATGTATTTGTTAAATAATAATTACTCATAATATTACTTTAATTTTGCTGAAATATGGTTTAAAACTTAAAAAAGCGAAATAAAAAAGCGAAAGTTAAAGCGAAAGACAAATTAAAAATAAATAATATGGAAAAGCGAAATACTAGTTAAATAAAAATCTAAATCAAATACAAAAGCGAAAAACAAGCGAAATTGAAAAATTTTTTTAAAAGCCAAGCTAAATACAAGCGAAATTAAAATGACACATAAAAGCGAAAACTAAAGTCAAGTTAAATGTAAAAGTTACAAATTAAACAACACTAATCTTTGGTCAGCCAAATTAAGTACATTATGTTTTAGTTGAGTAATCCAAATATAAAATTTTATTTAGCTTACAGTTAACATATTAAATTAAAAATAATTTTCTATTTAAAATTTTCTATTTTGAATTAATTTTGTTTATAATTTTTATAGTTTTTAATAAGATTTTTGGTATTGCTTTGATTTTTGTAATTTAATTTTGATTTAGCACAACAAAATAGATGCTTGAAATTTTGATTTTCTGTAAAATTTTATTTCAAGTTAAAATAATTAAATCAAAAAATTGAAAAAAAAACAAAGTCAAAATTCAAATTTATGAATCAAAACATGAAAAAATCTTTACAAGCTACAAGAAAAATCTTGTTTGACTGATATTTACAACTTTTTTTCATTTCAAAATCAAAATCAAAATCAAAATTACAAAATCAAAAAATAAGGTATATTAGTTGATGCGCTATTTAATTTATTTAAATATCAGTTTTTGAATTAAAATAGTGCTTTATTAGTTAAGTTATTTATGTGTAGTAATCTTTTATGACAATCATTTCAATATAGATTGATGATTATATCAATAAAATTAGCGGTTCTGTGTCCACAACCGAAACAAAATTTTAATATCAATTTAATTTCAAATTCTATTTTGAATATATTTTTCAATTTAATTTTTAATTTATTATAATTATAATTAAAACAACACTACTTTTAATTAATATTGTATCAATTTTTTAAATTGAAGTTAAATTAAAGTTAAAAAAATGGAAGTGAAACAACATTACTTTTAATTTATTTAGAAAGTTTATATTTTATTTTTATTCGAGTTATAATAATCGAGTTATCTTTTTTTTTTAATTTTTACTTATAATTTTTATTTCCATTATAATTTAATATTACTTTTGCTTTTGATTTAGCAAAAGTTCAAATTTTTTTATAGTTTTTACTTCACTTTCAAAAATAAATACCAGCAAAAATTTATTAATAAATATAAAAATTTGGTTCCATGATCCAATAGTTACCGAGTAATTATTTATAAATGTAGTTGATAATTAAAATTATTAAAAAAGTTACAGTTATATAGTTTTCAGAAAAAACTAAAAAATTTATTTTATAAAATGAAAAAAAAGAATAAAATTTTTCTTTTCAAAAGTTTTTGATTACTTATCTTCATTATTTATATTAGACTTTTATATTTTCAAGCCCGATCCCGACTAGGCTGTACAAATTAAAGTACCGACCGAAAACTAAAAATAAAATTAAAGTAAAAGGAGATCGAAATATCTAAGTAAGAGAGTGACAAAAAATAATTAATATAAAAATTAATTATTCAATATATAATTAAACATGATCGTAAAGGTCTTAATATCTGACTTCGTATTGAAATATTTGTTAAATATATGGATATTATTTTATTGTTTAATGTTGTTATAGGTCTCTACTAGTGTTGTTTCGCTTTCAAGTTTACTATTTTGATTGTATTTTGATTTTGATTTTAAAACTATTTCATTTAAATTGTATTTTGATTTTGAAAAGTGTTCAATTTTGATTGTTATATTACTATTTTGATTTTTGATATTGATATTCATTGATAAAATCAAAATCAAAATTCATTTTTATAGCAAACAATTTTGTTTTTGATTTTTATCAAAAATTTTTATTTTAATTGTATTTTGAATTTTATTTAACTATTTATTTACATTTTGATTTTATTTTGATTTAGTTTTTAAAATTTTATTTTGTTTTTTATTTAGATTTTGATTAATCAAAATCAAAATCACAAAACAAAAAACAACACCACTACTCACTACGTTCGCTTGCTCTCATCATACTATAATTTTTTTAATTTTCATTGATATATTTTAATATTATGATTGCTTTATTTCTTGCTATTTCCTGTTTAAATTCAGCTTTTACTATATTATGGCCAAAAAAGGCATGATCCGGTTTTATTATTGAAATTTGACGTTCATCCAAGTGGAATATTCCGGTAATAATTCTGACATTTTACGGTTAAAATAGTGGCATATCTCGGTATATTCCGGGTTTAATGCTATATTGCCGCCCAATGTGGCATATGCCGATTTTATGTATCATAATTAGGGTGGATACACGGACGCACTTACAGACAATGTCAAATCTATTTACCTGCTTCGATTTTATCAAAATCTGATAAAATAAATTTTAATACGAAGTCGAAATTATTAAAATTATTGTAAAATACAGTATTATCATAAATAATTTTTTAATTTTACTTAATTATAATAAAACGTTTTGCATTATTGAGAGTGCGGTACAAGCACTGAAATACGCGTGAGTATATTTAAGCTATACAAGCGACAATAACACCGACCAGTGTAAATCAAACTCTGACCAAACTACTTTCTAGTGCGCTAAAGCGTAATAATAATTATTGTTATTTTGATATAATATAACTCGTAAGTGGTTTGTGATACAATCACCGGACAAACCAATTTGTGTTAGCAAACGAGAAACTCTAATAAAAATTGCGATTGATTGGAATTCGTGGTAAACGATCATAGTTACTAAACCATAACCATTCTGCATGACAGCTTAGCATTGTTTATATCAATAATATAACTACCCCATAAAATAATATCCATCTATAAAACATAATTTTCATAATATTATTATCGTTTCGATCTTGTTTAATTATAAATTATAAAGAAATCGAACATCATTCTTTTACAAGAATTTAAAATAAAAGATTAATTTTTTTCATAAAAATTTAGATAATTTAAAAATCAGATTATACATAAACATTTTAAAATATAATATAACTTAAAAATAACGAAATACAAATAAAATTTGAATGTAAATAAAAAAGACATTTTTTCTCTTGTTTTTTGCATTCAATTTTTATTATTCCTTTTTATGAAGTACTGTAAACATACTAATTCATCAAAATATTCATCATAAAAATCGTTATATTAATAATTTTGTCGGAATATCTGAAACTTGTACACTGTATTATTTATAAATCATTACAAATTATTGATTTTTAAATTATAATACTGTGCATAAATCAAGAACAATTTTAAATTTTTGAAATTAAAATATTTAAAATTTTATGATCATATATTCTATAAAAAAACACTCATTTTTATTATATTATCTAGATAATATTATACGTATCTAGTTTACTACAAAATGATTTTCTAATACGATTTTACATTATAAATCATATAAAGTAAATTAGAAATAAATAGTGCAATTGATTAAATTAAATATATCATCATTATATCTATATAATTATTTGTTACTTCACCAAAATTATAATAGTTATTATAAAAATAGATTTATATAAATTTTTATTTTTTAAAAAACCAAAAACAAAATATTTTCTATTATTCATCCATCCCATAACTTAAATATTTATTTTTCTATAAGATTATGCAATTTATTTTTTAATTTTTTACAGTTTTTTATAGATAATATTTAATATATGCTTAAATTTTTGTTAGAAATGAAGTTTGATATATGCATGAAAATTTTATAGAACTTCAATTAAGATAGTAATTTATTTTCCGCATAGGCAATCAATGAGTTATAATTATTGTTTCTCTTAATTTTCACTTGTCTATTTAAATTTACAAAAAAACAGTGAACGTAAAAGTAAATGTATAAAAAAGTTTAAAAAAATTTATTGCAGAGGTAAAATAATTTACATTTACATTTCGATTTTTAAAAAAATTCTAATTAAATTATATTTTAAAAACAATATTATAAAATAGAATAATTTAAATAGCATTTACATTTCTATATTTAAACTTGATTTAATTTAAATTATATTTCGATTTATATATGTCGAAATAGAAATAGAAATTTATTGTCTATTTATATTTACATATTAAAAAATGGAAACAACACTAGTTATTTGTTTATAAAATTAATGAATATAAATCTTAAAATTAAAAAGAAAAAATATATATTTTTAAAATAATTTAGATATAATTTAGATATTTTTTAATGTTTAATATCAATTTTTAATTATATTATATAGACATTTTCTGAAAATATTGTTTCCAACAAACAATAAAAAATAACATAATGGCTCCATCTTATGGAAGTTTTTTTTAACAAATATAGTCAAAATATAACCAAAATTAAAAACTCATGCAATACAACACCAGTTATTAAAAAGTGAAAGACAATTTAACTTTTAAAAAAAGGTTTTACGTTCTTTGATTCATTAATTATATATATTTGAAAATTCAAGTTTATAATTTGTTAAATTTTTAACAATATTTATATTTTGAATTATCTTTGAGTTACAGTATTTAATAATTTGAATAATTCCATCTGTTTTTTGATTAAATATAAAAATTTGATTTTGTATTTATTTATAAAGTTATTTTAAATCAATAACAAATATTGTTTATTTGATTTAGATATTAAACACTCGTATTTTTAAGTTTAATTTTAATTTTTCATTATTTTAAATAATTTTAATATATTTACTGATTAATATTTTAAGCCAAATTTTAATAACGTTATATAGTAATTTTACGTAAATTTATTATTACATGTTGTATTACCTTAATATATCCTACCTTAATAATAAATGATAATCATTCGTGTATTATTGAGTTATTTATAGTGTTGTTTCAATTATTTTTAAGAGAAATTATAATCGAATTAAATTTTGAATTAAAATTTCAATTAATTTTAATTTAATTTATATTAAATTAAAATTTAATATAATAATTTCATCGTAATTTAATTAAATTGAAAAAGTGTAATTGAAACAACACTAGTTATTTATGACGAATCAAATAAATAATAATTGTTTAATGGTTTATTTATCAATGTGTGTATAACCTAGTGTTGTTTCGCTTTTTTAGAAGTAAAAGAAAAAGTAGAAAAAAATTTTACTTTTACTTTCGCTTAATCGAAAGTAAAATACAATCGAAATTAAAATAAAAATGAAAAGAAAAAGCAGAATACAATTGAAATTATCAATTATACGAAAAGAAAAAGCAAAATACAATTGATATAAGAAAATTGTTTAGAAGAAAAAGTAAAAGTTAAATATATTAGACAAGTAAAAGTAAAATTGAAATTTGTAAGTAAAAGTAAAATTCACACAAAATATTTTATTAAAAATATTAATAAATAACTAAAATGAAATTATTAAATGAATTAAAATAAGGAAATCATGTTTCATTAATAGAATAACGCTTTCTGTTATAAAGAAATAATAAATATCCTGTTTTAAACAGAAAATTTTATTTCCATTCTTTAAAAACATTAATTAAGAAGTAAAAGAAAAAGTAAAAGCGAAAGTAAAAGCGTAAGTAAAAGAAAAAGTAAAATTGAAAAAATTACTAAAAAGAAAAGTAAAATACAATTGAAATTGAAAATAAATAAAAAAGTAAAAGTAAAATACAATCAAATTTGAAACTAAATTAAAAAGTAAAAGTAAAATACAATTTAAATCAAATTTTAAACAAAACGTAAAAGTAAAAGAAAAGTTAAATTAAAAATTTGAAGTAAAACAACACTAGTATAACCATAGCGTTACTTATCATTAATTAATTTTGTTCGTTTTCAATGCCCTAAAAATATTTAATATAAATCAATAAAATATTTAATATTTTTAAAAAATTTGGTTGAATTCTGAATAATTATTAATTTCATTATTAGAAAGTTATTTGATGGGTGTATTAGTGAAATAAATTGGGTATTATTAGGGAAAAAGAAAGCTGGATGTTGGGTAGTACTAAATTATAATAAAAAGAAAATCAATTAAAACAAATTTATTTCAGCAGCTACACTAAAGAGAGAAAATGATAGAATAAATGATTGCATCGCTTTAATATCGCTTTTGTCTTTACTTAGAATTTAAAAGGTAAAATAAAAATTAAACTTAGAGTAATTATAATTTCGCTTGTATTTACATTTGATTTTTAAAATCAACACAATATTAATTCAAAGAAAAGAAACAATAATTAAATTATAAAGAACTGTAAAAGTAAAATAGTATAAAATTAGTAATTCATATGATAAATTTATTTATGAAATGATTGGAAGTCATTAAATTAAGTAAAGCTTATTTATTGCTGAAATTTTTAAGAATATTTAAAGTATACAAAATAAAGTAAAATCAAAAAATAATTTTTAGATACTATTATTTGTATTTAATAGATTGTCTATTTTATTTTTTAATAGATGCGTAAATTAACTAATTATTGTGTTAAAATACAATTATAGAGTTGTTTATAGAATTTTTTAAAATTAATAGAAGAAAGCATAAAAATGTTATTTTATAACAAATTTTTTATTGCATTAAAAATAAATATTTTACTTAGAAAAACATTGTAAATACAAAAAAAATTGGAAAAATTGCTTAAAAATACAAGAAAAATTCGAATATGATAAAAGATTCTTAACAAAAGAAATGATATAATGTAAACCTGGAATAATGCATAAATCAAACGTTTGGAGACCGAAATTGTTATTATATTCATAATATTTGTTAAATATTATTAAACCATTTAATTTATATATTGCTGTGATTAAACATTATTATGATGCAACAATTAAACCGGATAATGTATAAAATAAATAAATGTGGCATAAAATGTGATTATGAAACCTATTACATTAATCAAGCTATTAAAATATCTCATCAAAATATAATAATTTAATATGGTTTAAACTTGTTTACAAGTTTTGCTAAACGATATGGTATTTTAACAGTATTTAACTTTATTGGAAAACAGGTTTAATAGAATTGAAAAAACATATAAAATGACTTATAAGCTGGTAAAGATGTTAAAGTCTTCAAAATAAAATATAAAACAAGGATTGGTACGCTAATTTTAAGATTTGTCAAATCAAAATAAAAGTGTTGCAAAAGAAAACGTGTAAGTAAAGTTAATAAATCTTCCAAGAGAAGATAATTACGAAAAAGAAATAAGAAAGAATCAAAGTAAATTTAAAATGACGAACTAAAAAGAAACATATTGAGATAAAACTATTGGTACTGAAATTTTCAAATGCGAACTTGATATTTTTAAATCCAAAAACTTTCAAACCAGTATTGAAAACTCAAAATTTATTCAAATCAGACCAACATCATCAATTACTAACTCTGCAATAATTGAGTTTGATATTCCTTTAGTTGCAAAAGAATATTATAAGTAACAAAATGTTTTTTATCACTGAAAGCAAATGTAACAAAATAAGATGGCACAAACTTTACAAGTTCTCATGAAAATCGAATAACCTTAATTAATTAAAGATTTAATACAATTTGGGAGCAAGTGGGTACATATCTTTATCGATTGGATACCTGGATTGAATTGCTAAATTCTTATAACAAATTAGCGTTAAGATCAGCTGGCTATTTGTCTTTACTTACAGACACTGAGAGAATAAATACTTACTCTAGCGCAATCATAAATGGAAGTATTGAATTCATTTTTTTTGAAGACTTCATGGGGACAATTTTAACTCTGCTCATTTAGGGGATTTGAAAAAAATCTTTGTCTTTTAATCTCATTGGAGATTTGATTCCTTGCAAACCTTATGAACCAAACTATGATAAAAATAGATTACTGAAGATAATTTGAAAAATATTTAAAATATTTATTCGTTGAAAAGATCTATGAATATAAAGACATTATTTGATATAATATTACCAAAATTGGAACTCATTGAAAATAAAATTAAATTAACAAATTGACAAATTATTATAAAATTACAAAGTGTTGCAGATAATAAATTGTTATGTCGATCATTTAAAGAGTATTTTATATTTGACGCCAATTTCAAGAATATACTCAGTTAGTATTATCAAGATATCTTACAGAGCTAAAACAAATTATCAAGACTACTAAAATTTCATATAGTATAAAGTTGAAAACTTTTAATAATTTGTTTATTTTTATTGATATTGCTAGTTAATCATTTAATGGAAATAGTAAAGTAAATATTATAATATTCATACTCATATCTAAAGAAAAAATTCAAAATACTTTATATTGAATAAATCCAATATTATTTACACATGTGATCAAAAAAAATTTGACTCTAAAACTGTGTGCATTCAAGATAATAACTATAATAAAATTATATTTTTAAACTGTGAAACAACTTAAGTTTTATTATTTCGTCCAATTTTTCAAATATGTATAATTTTTTTAACAATATTAATATTTAAAGAATATTTATGAATATTTTTTAAATGGATGTTGAAAAAAATAATGATAAATTTATAAAAAAAATTATCATTATTTTTTCGAAATTTATTTTCCGATAAAAGTTTAACTTATCATCATAAAAATGACAAATCTAACTTCATAAATGAGTTTGATAAGCCTTTTAAACTATTGAATTATACCAACAATAATAAATATTAAAGTTTAAAGTTTTCATTAATTATGAAAAACCTTGATTATGATGATAAAATTACGTTAATAACTAAATTTAATCAGGAAAATTATATTTCAAACAATATTCATAAAACATTTCAAATCTTTAATAATTTATGCAAAATCAGAATTGTAGAAAGTAAATTATCTATAGAAGATAACTATAAAAGGAAATAAATTTCAATAATATCGATGAACGGGCTAAAATTGCCAAAAATCAATTTTTCTGGTGAAAAATGTCTACTAAAGTGAAGTGCTACTTAACCTAGTTATTAAAATACGGGTTCAGCAGCAGGTTGATGTTTTATTATATTGGAAAATTGATGAAGAGTTAATAAATTAATATAAGTTTAATAATATTTTAAAACCTGAAAATAATTTTCCTAGTGAAGATAATTTAACTCATATATAAACTTCTTTTAATCAGATACAACATATTTGTGTTTGCGCTGATATTATTTACTCATATTAAATTGGAATCAAAAAACTATATTTACTGCGAGTAAACTAATTTAGATTTAGATATAAACGAAATTCTATTGATTTTAATCAAACAAATGTAATTAATTAACGTTTACAATATATTAGAAATGTGGATTTTTTTGAAAACAAAACATTAAAATGTGTTACCGTTATTTAATATTTTAAATTAAAAATTAAAATAAATTTTAGTTTACCGTGTTTACCAGTTTATTGTGAACTAGATCAATAAAATTAAATTAAATTATTAAATTTAATAATATAATTTTTTTTTATTTTCTTATGCAACACATAGACGGACAGACAGACATTGCAAATCCAATAGCTTATTGATATAAAATCCATGTGAACTAAAAATAAAAGAATCCAACTTATTAACCACAAAAATATAAATAATAATTAAACAACTAGGATTTTTAAATTTCTTATTTGTTAACTTTTGTTTCATTTTCGATTTAATTTAAATTTCTTTAATTTGAAATATTTTTTGACTTTTATTTCTAATTTAAAAAATGAAAACAACAATGCTTAACATGCAAATATTTCTGCAGGCCAGTAGTTAAATACAACACAATTACTGTTAAATAAAGATGTTCTATTAAAATTAAATTACAGATTAAATATTTAATCGTAAATGATTAATTCAAAATAGTGTTAGTAGAATATAAAGTTTAATATACTTAACAAAATAATTTTATGTTTTATATATTTGATTTTTTAAAAAGTTTAAATGTAAGACGCGAATCGAACAAACGCGCCAATAACGGTACGCTTATCACGATCTTGTGCTAAGCTAACGTGAATGTCGGTCTGCCAATCGGTCGCTACACCGCCTTTCGTTGTCACACACAATTTAATTAAAGTGTAAACTCTATTTAATACAAAAATGTCTTTTATTTAATTTAAATAAAGCTTAATTAACGCTTAAATGAATACAAAATATAGTTTCTTTAAGTTGAGAGCTATTTTGCGATGTAGACCGTTTGCTAGCTAAACAAGTGATTTTAGAAATGCGTTTGTGCGTTAACTTTTTTACAAAAGTGAATTATTGCTGATGAAATTTAATGTGATTAAATTTAAATAATCATTTTAAAGTGTTTTTGTGTTTATGAGTCGTTAAAACTCTTAATTTTGATTTTAATAGTTTTGGAAAGTTTCAATTTAATTTCAATTTGCTTTTAATATTTTGTTAAAAAAATTTTATAGTATATTAATTTTAATGGTTTTTCTTATTTATTTTGATAGTCTATTAATTTTGATTAATAATAATCAAATAGCCCAAATAATTTTGTTTTAATTTTAATTGTTAACTATCAAAACAACACTACTCTGAATTGTATTTTATTTGAAATATTAAATAAGGAAAAATTTTTTATCGAACAAAATAAAGAAAAACAGAATGGAAAGTATTAAAACATTTTGTTGATTTGTTTAACAAAAGTGATCCTAAAGTTGTTGAATTCAATTTTTGCTTAATTAAAATTATATCCACAACATCTGTGCCAATATCTATAGTAGAAAAATATGAATTTAAAGATTTGATTCATTTTTTGGATGGTAAAATTCCGATTCCAGGACGAATATCATTAATCAAAAAATGTTTAAAAAGTTTCAATTCAGCTAAACAAGAAATAAAATTGAAAATAGAAAAGTGTAAATCTTTATTACTTGGTGTTAATATTTGGAGTAAAAAAGGTCTCAGCGAATCCTATTTAGGAGTAAACGCATATTTTTTGATGAAACTAAAAATTCTAAAATATTAATAACATTGGGATTAAAATTATACGGCAGAAAAAATTAGACAATTTACAATAAATTATTTCTGAATACAATATTCCTTACAATAAAATATTCAGAGTAATTAAAGACAACGGATTAAATATGGTGAAAACTTTTAAACTTAATTTTGATGAAAAAGATGAATGTGACGAGTTCTTAATAAATGAAAATAATAATGTTGACAAAATTGATTCTGATTGTGATTCGGAATATAATTTAGACGAGTTTGATGAAGAAAAAGTGTTACATAAAAATACGTTCAAAGATGTGAATATTAAAAGAATAGGGTGTGTTATTCACATGTTACAGTGTCTGATTACAAAATCAAATAAAAATTCAGCATTTACTGACACAATTAAATCAGCAACAAATTTACTAAAAAAATTCAGACAATCTGGTAAAAATTGTGAAAGTCTGAAGCAAATTTCAGGATCAGTATTTCCCGCTGTAACACCTACTCGTTTGAATTCTCTGTATATTCAAAATTAAACATTAATTGATAAAAAATTATTTTTAGATATAATTTGTGCTGAACTACAACTCGATAACCTAAGACAAAAAGAATGGGAATATCTTCAAGTATTTGTTAATTTATATAAAACTTTTCATGATATTACTTATGAATTAAGTAAGGACTGCGAAACAACTATTTCTAAAGTTTATTCATCTATTTTGTTTTTAAAACATCACTTTACATCGTTTCCCAATCAAAAAACTGAAATAAAAAACTTATTATCAATAATGTTAAAAGAATGCGATATTAAATTTGATCATCTATTCAATCCTATAAACTCAAATTTTTCGGATGAATTATTCATTACAGCAACATTTTTAGATCCAAGATATGCCAAAATGATAAATGAAGTTATGTGCAATGTAGCAAAAAAACATATCAAAGAGTTCGCTAAACAATTTTTAAGAATAGATAATGAAAATACAGATGAATTTCAATCATCGACAACAGATATTGAAAGCATGACACCTTTTGAAGCATTTATAGAATCAAAGTTATCAGAAATTCCAACAAAATCTGTTGATTTAATCATTAACTTGGATAAAGAAATTCTTAATTGGATTCATTTTATTACGTCGACACGTATTGATTTAAAAACAGATCCCATACAATTTTGGTTAAACTCTAATTTAATTGAAAATTTTAAAGGTTTAAAAGATATAGCAATTAACATATTATCAACGCCATCATCAACAGCCTCCGTTGAAAGATTATTTTCAGCAGCCGGAAATGCTTGCATTGGAATCGTTTAAGTGACAAAAGACTTGAAATGATAGTTTTCATAAAAAATAACTCTAAAAATTTAAGTTCTTTAAATTTTCTTTAAAATATTATTGTATAATAACATATCAAAAAACAAAATGCATAATTTAATAAATACTTGAGAAATAATATAATATTATAACTTTTGTAAACGGGTTATTATATAAAATTATATCAAATATACTCTCATATTAATTATAATCAAAATAATTTATCTTTACTTTTCTATTGACTATATTCAATAAAATTTTTAATTCATATAAGAATAAACATTTTAATAAACGTAAAAACTATAATAAATTTAAGGTTTTCTAATATTTTTAAATTTTATTATCTGGAAATTATTTAAAAGTTTATACATGAGTAGGAAATAAGTTATGTAGAAATAGAACTGTAAAAGAAAAATAAAGAGAAAAAGCAAAAGATAAAGTAAAAGAAAAAGAAAAGAAAATTTAAAATTTTTTTAAAAGAAAAAGAAAGAGAAAAGTCTTTGAAATTTATTGAAAAAAAATAAGTAAAAGAAAAGAAAATTAAATCAATTATTAAGAAAAAATAAAAATAAAAGAATACTTCAAATTATATAAAGAAAAAAAAGAAAAAGAAAAGAAAAAAGAAAATTATATTAAAAGAAAAAGAAAAATAAGACTTATTAAAAACTATAAAATATACAACACTAGTTTAATATAGTTAATTTTAATATCTTCATAAATGGAAATCGCTGCATTTATATTCGTCAGATCTGACGTTACCATGGGAAAGCATAATACATTTGATCTCGATTGATTAGGTAATAAAGACTGTTTAATATCCCTATACTAGTTGATAGATAGCAAAATGACATAAAAACTGTTAATAAAAATTTTAATAAACAAATTACACTAACTTTTAATTTTAATTTACTATTTATTGGATTTCAGAAGCTTTTTACTATATTTTATTAGTTCTATATATCTTGGAGAAAGCGTTACTTCACAAGATTTTATTAAATATATTAATTTTTATAAAAAACAAGTTGATTAAGATTTTTTGAATTACTTTAATGATAACTTTAAGTCGTCTTCACTTGAAATGTGGTTTTTCGCGTGTATTAACAGTTCGCCGAAATTTGAGTGGCACAGTTATCACCAAAGAAGATAGAGTTGACGCCATTATCGCTGAATGTTATTCGCAACACATCATTGAAATAGTGTCACTTTACGCGTCGTAATAATTATAATTGAGCGAACATTTAGTGAACATTAGACTCAATTGTGAGCACATTTATTATAACATTTATTACTAAATTAATGAAAATGAATTGTTATTTATAGCCATTTTGGCAGTGATTTACTAATTGTTATTATTTTATAATTTATAATAAATAATTATTGATTTGACTGAGTTTTGAAGTTGAAATATTTGTTACAAAAATTGTTTAATATTGTTTAAAAATCAAACGTTAAAAATATTTTTATTTAGTGAAAGATGTAGAGTTTATATAAAATAAATTAAACCGAATGTCCTATCATTAAAAAAACATTGTTAAAAATAAATTACGCTATACTCACGTTATTTGGAGTGCTCCGTTTGCGTGCTCTGGAGGTAAACTCCACCAACTTGGACACCGGTGTCTGTGTCAACTTATCGATTTCCGGTGATGCACAGGTATGTCTTAGGCATGCCCCAGCAGTCAGCATGTGGATTACGTGACCGACTGGTCGGTGGAGAGCTCTGGAGTAAGGCTCCACCAACTTTGACACCGGTGTCTGTGTCAACAAACCATTGATGTACACTAACTCAAAGGTATGTATTAAACATACGCTTATTGTTAGCAAAAAAATACAGTAAAATTGTTGTACTAATTTTATTCAAAGCTGTGATGTGGTTCAAAAATCTACTATATATTATTCTAAAATTATACATTAAGAAATGAATCTGTTGGGTGTCTGAAAAAATGTTATTTATTAAATATTAATTCGTTGTTAAATAAATTTATTTTTAAATAAAGGAGACTTTAATTAAACTTTTTTCTTTACATATAATAATAATTTTTTAATTCTAATTTTTGCAAAAAATTAAAAAATTTGTTACCGCTTTCTACACATTTTACTACATTTCAAACAATTATTATCTTATTTTAATCTTATTCGACGGTAGTATCGTTTAACCAAAATATAATTGGGGCCAATTTTAAATCAATTCGGGTAATTTATTAATTGTTATTATATATCAACCATAAGTTCTTTTGATAAAATTGGAGTATTTATGATAGTAGTTTCAAAAAATTCTTCAATTGGAGTTAAATTTTCTTAACTTTATTCCTGAATTTCAACTATTCTAATTAACTCATGAGTTTGAGAATATTGTTTATAAAACTATAAATGATTGTTGATAAATGTTTTCGTGTTGTTTGCTTGATCTTCATCCAATAATTTATAATATCTTGGATCTAAAAAAGTTGATGTTATATAGATTCCATCATTAAAATCATTGTTAAAAGGATTTAAAATGTTATGAAATCTAAACTTTATATCTTTCAACATATCAAGATGTTTCATTGAAGTAATTGGAATTATTTGCATAGCTATTCAAATGATGTTTAAATATAATATTGAAGAAAATACTTTTGAAATCGATGTTTCTTGATCTTAAATTAAATTATTCATTAAATCATTAAGGGTTTAATTAAAAAGATATATTCATGGAGAATATCCCATTCGGTTAATCTCAATTTGTAAAATTTAAATTCACTGTATATTTTATCAATAGCTAATTTTTTCTCTATTTATTTGCAAATACAATGAATTTTATCTAGTTGTAGTGATTTTAGGAATAATGGAGCCAGAAATTTCTTTAATTTTTTCGTTTAAGTTTCCAGATTGTCTAAATTTTTCTATAAGTAATGAAAAATTTTTTAATGCTGATATATAGATTTAACATAGACCGTCTGTCCGTGTGTGTCACGCTTATATAGGAAGCTTTTTATTGGTGAAAAATGGTCAAAATAGGAAGCGTTTTTGTGAAAAATTGTCAAAATAGGAGGTTTTTTTTCGTGAAAAATTGTCAAAATAGGAGGTTTTTTTTCGTGAAAAATAGTCAAAAGAAGGAGACTTTTAAGCAAATTAATGCCACTTTAAAAAAACGTAAAATCCTGTTTTTAGTGGCATAGCCGCCGTATAATTAATTTTGTTAGTGGCATAGCCACCGTAAAATATATTTTGTTGGTGGCATAGCCATCAGATAAAAAATTTGTTAGTTGCTTAGCCCCCGTATAATATTTTGTTAGTGGCATAGCCACCGAATAATATATTTTGTTAGTGGCATAGCCATCATATAATAATTTGTTAGTGGCTTAGCCACCGTATAATATTTTGTTAGTGGCATAGCCACCGTA
>JAQIVF010000881.1:0-17278 GCA_034698365.1 Steganacarus magnus
AGAAATAGATTTTTCCGTTTCATGACGCCATTCGTCAATAATCTTCTCATTTCTGTCACGAATTTGTTTCAATAATATTTGTTTATCTTTACATGATTTGATTTTTGCAAATCTCTTTCTTCGAATCGATTTTAACTTTGATTTAATTTTTGGCAATTTAATCATAAATTCATCGATATTTTGCTGTAATTCTAACTTTTTCACAAATTTTACTGCTATTTCATAAAAATAAAATAATTAAATTCAAACAAACGTGCATTTTATTAATAATAATTAGTAATTTTATTGAATCATTTAAAATGAATAATTTTCAAAAAATTTGATCAATAGACAAACTATGATATAATAATAATCAATAATAATAATAGGATATATTTGAATTGATAACAAAATTGATAGATGAGTCTCACCTATTAATCCCTAACATTCACTGAAAATAATAATCAAATAAATAAAAAAAATTTACAACACAAAAAATATACATATATATTAGATTCTCGTCATAAATACAAATTTAAATTATCATCAATTATTCTTTCAAAACACTATACGGTTATATTTTTTCTTATTATTAATGATAATATGAATTAATAAAACAAACAAACAAATTTCATTTCATTTTTGTACTGTTAAGTTAAAAATATAAAGACAAGCATTATTCATGTATTGCTATTATAATTAGATTTTTTTTCACAAAAAAAAGTTGCGCAGATATGGCTCATAATAAGAGAAAAAAGTGTGTGAAGACATTATTTCATAAAATGATGTAAATAAAAATATTACCCGTAAACGTAATGTATTTATTTGTCAATTATAACATATACGCGTATTTTAGTAAATACTGATTTACAGGTAAATGAGTGTATATATAATTTTTTTCTAAGCAATGTTAGATGCAATAAATGAAATGATTTTCCTTTTTTTTAAAAAAAAAACAACGCAACAAACCATAAAAACACTTATTGATATATAATAGTGATTTCAATAAATTTCTTAACTTTCATGATTAATTTTCTCAGTAGTAGTAGTAGTTTTCTACATTTACATTTAAATATATTAATTATTATAGATAGAAATTCATCTAAAACTCTCAATAGGAAAGAGATCAAAAAATTAATTACAGTTTAAAAATTGTGAGCATTATTCAACAATTACATTGAAAATTTTGTTTGTCTTCTTATGTTTTTTTGATTAATCACAGAAAAAAATAATAATAAATAGAAAATAAAAAGTTTTTTTTTATTCTAAAATGCGTTTTTTCCTACTAATTTCCGTAACATTATGTTTTGGATACGTTATCGTCTGAAATCGAAGAGTTTGACAGCGAATCAATGCTTTGATTATCATTCGACTGCGCTTTATATGACGCGAGTAGAAACTCGTTTGATGTCGACAATGATGATGACGATGACGACGAAGAAGACGACGACGAGGAGGATAAAGCAGACGAAGATGTCGACGATGATGAAGACAATGGCGAGTGAGAAGAAGTAGAGGAAGCAGACAGTGCGCTGTTTGAGTCATCGTCGCTCTCATCTCTAGTGCGTGGTTTCAACTCATTATTATAAACTTCTGCGCCTCTAAATATATATCTACTCGGTTCGAAAAACAGATATTTATCCTCTGAAAATGACGAATTAAAATAATTGGTTAGTAATCCATTGCTAAATGATGTACGATAACTCTAAACAATGAATACCTGGAAGAGAGGATGCGATAGTAAAAGCGTCACTGGGATGAGGTTCGTCGCATTGAGTAGAGTCGGCTTGAATAACATTCTTCTCACTCGAGTGGCAGTTATTATGATGCATACCAGCGTCTAATACGCGTAACTCGTTAACTGAAGTGCTGAACGCAAATGGAAGCGAACTATTCATTTGACACGTATTGTTATTCACTTCTAAGCAGTTATCGTCGGTTCGCTTGCTTTCCAATTTCGGGACATCAGCTATGGCTACGTGATTAACGTCGGAACAAAACTGGACCCAATCGGCTCCCAATCTATAAAAACACATTAATCATATGTTAATATAGCTATAAAAGAATAAACACTGTAAAAAACATACCTCGAACATAATTGTCTAACAATTACGTCACAATCTCCAAGTAATTCCACATCAAAATTCAGATGATTCAAAGGTTCTCGATTTATCAAAATTTGCGGTACAGTTTCCGGTATCGAACTCGGTATGAGCGCTACTGGACGTACTTTAAGAGATGATCCCATCACTATAAGCAAATCGCATTCGTCCTTATCGTTAGACATCGCGCCGTGAAACTCGTCGGAAAGTCCTTCACCGAAAAACACTATATCCTAAACACGCAACAGATTATGATTATTAAATACTAACGTTAAATACTGGTTACGTTATGCCATTATTATTATTATTATTATTACCGGTTTCATTACAGCCATTTCTTGGCAATCAGGCGGACAATGAGGGCATAAAGGAATTTTCTGCTCCATAATGTCTTCTTTGATGAAACTGGCGTCCACTTTATGCTTACATCGCGTACAGGTTGCGGTGGCGAACGATCCGTGACACGTAATCACGCGTTTAATTCCAGCTGCTTGTTCTAATGTGTCGATATTTTGGGTGTAATTTCGTAATAGCTTGCTCTTCTTTTCCATAAAACGAATAAACTTATGACTTATTGATGGTTCGAAAAGTCCAGGATATATCTCCTATTTAACAAAATCGTTTCATTAACTTATTGTTTTCATTTTATTTTACGAAAAAATTCGTGAATTGATTAAATTTTTTAAATTCATTAAAGAAATAAAAAACTTTGTAAGGTCTGTTAAATAAGTTTTGAACATACTTTGGCAAATTTGAAGAACGGTCGCGGATCTTTGCGAAAGTAGTGAATGTCAAACATCGCTTGAGAATCGGGTAAATCAGGAAAGTCTTTGCTGAGACGCGCGTAAATGCCATCACGCGAACGAAAATCAGGGATTCCGCACGAAACTGACACCTGTCAAACCAAAACAAAATTTTATCATAATTAGATCATCACTCGAATCACACTAATTATCGTCCAAATAACTAACCCCTGCACCGGTTAGGACCACAATTTTATTGCATTTATTGATGAGATGAATCACGTCTTCCAATGTGTTAACCGAACTCAATTTACTTCTGGGCGGCGGTTCGCTCAACATGTTAACGATGATCCGCCAAAGAGTTATATTATCCAAATTGTGAGGAATGACGGTGTTGTCGGGAATCATTTCTCCGAGAATATCTCTGGGATCGGTTCCGTTGAACATCTGTCTCTGCACCCACTGAACGGGTCCGTACGGCTTCCATCCGTGATCACTCATGTCCGACAAACAGCTCACGCACGACAGATCGCTTACGTCGCTCGCGCTGTCGTCAATGTCCAGCTCGTTGTTCGCCGGCGATAGCAGTGATTGCTTTTCGTCGTTTGGTGATAATTTGTGCGTCTTATCAGCTATCAAATCGTTGATGTCTAACTCAGACTTATTGTTATTATTATTATTGTTTATTGATTTATTAAGTGGTGGCAAATCGTCGCAACTGTTCGAAACAAACTCTTGAAAACCCGAATCACCGCTACTCAGTATCTCTCCGTCGTTTGTCGTCACTTCTATTTAGATTAACGATAATTAAAAACATAATTTGTTAATATTGCGAATAATGCGGTATAAATTAAACGCGATATTAATATCGATCAATCAATCATTACATAACTGTATCGCAAGTGAGACAATAATAATGAACGATAGCGTAGTGTAAGTCTCAACGCACGTAATTGTGAATACATTTATCGATACGAGAGATATTATTATCAAAACCAAATTATGTATTGAAGAGAAAAATAAAAACCAAAACTAATCATTATTTTATAATTTATTACGCATTAAAACTGTAAATCATATCAGAATATTTGTTAATAAACTGATAAAAGCGCATTCAGTATTAAATATCACTGACTATAGTGCTATAATAGTTTTGAATGTTTACAAACATTAGAGTGAAGTATACGTAATATAGTGGTGGCCATTACAGTGACATTAAAGTGCCTGCCATTAGACACAGGGATATACAGAATACGCTGCAATAGTATAGCCGGTTGGCAATGGTTGGCTATGCTATGGTAAGGCGCGTAATGTATTTTAATGCGTGGCAAATGTCTACACAGTGGCTGTGCTGTGTGTAACGCTATGCGTGCGAGAGTGTGTGTGTGTGTGTGTATGTATGCAATCGTAATGCACTGACAGTGCAACACACTATGAGTTGAGGCAATGAGTGGCAATGTATGGCATAATACGTACCGAAATCTCCATATATACGCTTCTTCTGCTCCGAACACTCGTAACTCATGCTTAACTGTTTGACTAAACACACTTGATTGTCGTCCATGTGATCGATTCGTGCCTTTTTGGTGCGAGTCGGACACTCACTACTTTGAATCATCTGATAGTTAGCCATTTTGGTCACAATCTACAACCAAAATGCATAACAAATAGAGATGTGCGCCACAACACCACATACACATACATGTACACAGCAATACATACTGCAGTACTGCACACACACTCGACAACACGCACGCGTATTACACTATATCTTATCGAGCATACAAACGCCTATTATCGTGTTTGCGCTAAAATCAAATCAAAGCTGTGTTTCATAACTTATAAAACCAGATACTTTTGGAACAGATAATTTTTATGATTGCAGATTTATTGCTAATTTTTAAGTATTAGCTTATTCTGTTTACCAAATATTGTAAATAATGATTTAAATGCACACAAGTTTAGAAAATAATTTTACCTGTTTTAAGTTAAAAATATTAACTTATGAAAAATAAATATTATAATTATGAACATTTATTTTAAAAACTTAATTAATAAGAATTATTGTTTAAATTTATTCTGTAAGAAAATTAATTAATATCTGCTCTAAATTGAAATTTCTTCATTGTAAAAATAAATTAATTTCGATTGTAAATTCTGTAACGATGACAATATTTTGTTAGTGGCTGCGTTTTAGAACATAACCAAAACTTTTAACTAATGGTCTACTGATAATACGTTAGGGAAACTAAAAAAATATTAAATTGATTTTAAAATTAATTAAGAAGAAAAATTCATAAAGAACAATAATGCATCGAAATTTCTAAGCTGTCGACAAACTAAATATATATTTTAAATACTAAATAATTTTAATGGATTGAGAGAATGTACAGATTGCTTATTTCTAAATGAATATAAGTTTAATTTTCTCGATAGTGTAGCACAAATTGGATAAAGTTTCAAACTGGCAAACGAGATATAATTAGCTTATTCTATTTACAAGCGGAAAACTTTCAAACAAAAAGATTCGAATAATTTGCAAGACTTACATACAAAATGAAAAATAAAATTTCATATTTTTCGCTAACGGAAACTTGCATTAAAACAAATTACATGATGTATTATGAAATTACTTGTTCACAAATGCATTGTTTCACAAGTTTAAATTAATTTTTAACTTTCTATGAATCAAGTATAAAACTTATTCATCTTCACACGTATGCAATTGAAAAATTGTATTTAAAAAGTCTTTTAAATAACTTGTTTTTTGCGTGTTTTCAAATTCTCTCTCAAACATATCGAAAAAAAAGTTTAAATTATTTGCAAATAAATTTCAGAAATTTTAAAATTATCAGTATAATTAATAATATATACTTTGATTATATTAATACAAGTTATATCATGTTGCAAATGTTTGATTCAGTAATATTTTGATACAGTACAGGTACCTGTATATTGATTTAATGTAAAGGGAAAATTGACTAACAGATACTATAACTAAAATTATCTTGTAATCCTCTTTTATATATCTAATATAAAAAATTATAAAATTTTACACAGTTATCGATTGCGTGAAATTTTTTCGGGAATTATCGCAATTATTTTTCATTCAGCAATAATCTATTCGCACATTTTATCGTTTTAATTCCCACTCGAGAATGTCTTTACCTATACTTTTCAATGCTAAACTATGATAATAACGGGCAAAATTTATTGGTGTAAATAACCAAGTGGTTTCGATTTGGAAATTTGTTGTATAGGAATGTAAAATCTCTAAATTTTAAAATTTGATCTAATGTTATCACTTTTAATGCTTTTAAAAATTTCCGATTAATAAAGATTAGATTTACGCAGCACTAAGATTTATAGCAGAAAAACAAAACTATTGTTACAAAATTTGTAATACATATGGCGATAGTTAATGCAATAGATATTTTGCGCAGTAAATTTAGGAAAGTTTACCTGAAAACTTAGTTTTGATTTTCACTTTTCTAATTCATATGCACACACGTTAACACCAACTCTCAAAATTAAAAAAAAAACAGTTTTTCTAAAATAATGCGTTAAACGCAAGAGTGGACTTAAAAATTAAAGTTTTTTTTTGTTGTGTGTTGTATTTTCGAATTCACTTAAAAAGAACTCAAACCTGAATGTTCAAAACGGAAAAAAGGGGATTTTACCTAAAATTGATATATAAATTTTCTCAATAACTTTTTTGCTATAGAAATGACAAGTGTTGGTTACCATAGTGACTATCATTAGCTTTAAAACGTTTGACACTATTTTCTTTATTTATATTATTATTATTATTTTTACCGTTTATTGACTGTAATATATCTTAATTATAATAATCGTTAAATGAAAGTCAAACCTTAATTCCGTTGTTTCGTCACCAAAAACGTCGCCAAACGACTAACCAAATACTAATAGTGTGGAAATTTAATGGCAGATTTGCGGCAAAGACATCTGTTAGGAAGTGGTGATCATAACAACGCCAATGATGTATGGTTTTTCCTCTTACACTACTTTAGTATTATATGTGCATTGATTGCACTCACTTATTATATAATTGTTTATCACAATCACATTAATTGTTCAGACAAATTCAGTTTCGTCGATGAGAAGAATGAGCTCCGAAGCGGTTGACTCGGAAGACGATCGCTTGCCGGACGAGTCGAATATCGCCGAATTGGTTCGCGAGTTACCTCAAGCCTCCGACAGTATCAATAACTTTCTCGATCACGTGTTGTCTACTTTACCGCTCAAGTAAGACGAGATTCTTTATTCGAGTATTTTCGACAAAAAATTTATATATAAAAGTTTTATTTTGCTCTGAAACAAATGGTTTTTTATTTAAATCGACGATTTTTTTGCAATAAATTATTTGTCGTTTTTTTATTTTTCATAAAAACTTTCCTCTTACCAGTATTTAGCAGTAGTATTAACTGTTAAATGATTATTTCATTAAACAAATTCCCTTAACGAAGCATATTTTAAAAATAACTGCTTTATTGATAAAATATTGTCAGCTAATATATTTTCACTTAAAATTTATTAATAGTCAGTTAATACTGTATGGTTGATAACAACATTAATATAAACAACGTGTTATCCGAATTATTAATCCAAACAAATAAACGATGTTATCTAAAATGTTGTTTAACGGTTAGACAGTTATTAAAATTAAACGGAAAATACACCATAATTATAGTTACATTTACGTATGAGGAAAAAATTATAATAATTTAACTTAATTAGACATTAGAAATTTAATCCATAAAAAAGATAAATATTTCTATTAATCCATACACAATGAAAAATAAATATAGATGGAGAAACACAATCGTTCGAAGCATATTTACTTTAATAATGGTGTCCAGCTTCTGTCTCATCATTTATTTGGGTCCGTTGGCTCTCATGTTGACGGTATGTACACCTAAATTGTTTAATTTTCACTGATCACTGATCGCAATTAAATTTTTTTTCCTACTCTCTGATAGACGTTAGCGGTGCAAGTAAAATGTTTCCAAGAAATTATTGCGATCGGTTATTCGGTTTATCGTATTCATGGTTTGCCGTGGTTTCGCTCTCTATCGTGGTATATGCTGGTCGCTTCTAACTACTTCTTCTATGGAGAAAGTTTAGTCGACTATTTCGGTGTTCTTTTGCACAGAACAGTATGCGTAATGAAAAATTTGTTTTTTGAAAAAAATATTTTTAAAATAAGATTTCTGAAATATTTTTGCAGAATTTTATGCGTCCGCTGGTGACGTATCATCGATTTATATCGTTCAGCTTATACCTGATTGGTTTTATTTGGTTTGTATTAAGTTTGGTGAAGAAGTATTATATGCGACAATTTTCATTGGTATGTGATTTTTATGACCACTTTTTGTGTCAACAAATATTTAATTCTGATATTAAATTTTTTGTAATAGTTTGCGTGGACTCACGTCACTCTACTGATAGTTGTGACGCAATCGTATTTAATAATGCAAAACATGTTCGAAGGCTTGATTTGGTTTATTGTTCCCGTTT
Source organism: Steganacarus magnus (assembly GCA_034698365.1). Taxonomy (NCBI): domain Eukaryota; kingdom Metazoa; phylum Arthropoda; class Arachnida; order Sarcoptiformes; family Steganacaridae; genus Steganacarus; species Steganacarus magnus. Next base: position 8,363 of record JAQIVF010000881.1, read on the forward strand.
CGATGATTGTGTGCAATGACGTGATGGCGTATTTATTTGGCTTCTTTTTCGGCAAAACCCCTCTCATTAAACTATCACCAAAGAAAACGTGGGAAGGATTTGTTGGCGGAGGTATCGCTACCGTTATATTAGGAATGATTGTGAGCATAATTTTTTTCTGCACAATTTATACCAGAAATTATTCCCAATTATTAATTATAAAATTATTTAAATTATAGTTTTCGCACATTTTGTGTCATTACAAGTTTTTTGTGTGTCCCATTGAATATTCGGATGATCTCGAGAAAACCACAATGGATTGCATACCATCGCCATTGTTTCAGTTGACTGAATACCATTTACCCACTGAATTGGGTTATATCCCAGTGGGTTACATATACAAATTTGTAAGAAGCCTTTAATTAAAATTTTCCAAACATCTTAATTTTCCAAAAATATTTTATTAGCTTGGAGTGCCATCTGTGGTAACGATGTACCCGTTTGTTCTTCACTCGTTGTCATTATCGCTATTTAGTTCAATAATTGGTCCGTTTGGCGGATTCTTCGCCAGCGGCTTCAAACGCGCATTTAAAATTAAAGACTTCGGCGATATTATTCCCGGACACGGAGGCATTGTTGACCGCTTCGATTGCCAGTATTTGATGGCAACGTTCGTTAACGTATATATATCTAGTTTTATTCGTGCGCCGAACCCGCAAAAACTTTTATCGTTTATTCTTCGTCTAAAACCGGACGAACAAATAAAAGTTTTTGAATTACTTAGAGATCACTTGAATTCGACGAATTTATTTCGATCTCCATAATTATTTTACAATGTGAACAAATTATTGCAGTCATTGTTTCATTTTTTTTTCTCGATTCAAGTATTGTTAATTATTAACCATCATAAACAAAACACACTTTTGTTTTATTTTCTTTATACAACACACACTTTTCGTTATATTATTTTTTTGTTCAAAAAAGTTTTTAAGTTAAAATCTTGCGTTTTAAATGTATTTATTATTCGCTATATTTCTAGATGATATAAGTTTAAAATAATGGCGATTTTTTTTACGATAAACACACAAATCACACGGCAATAATAATAAGCTACAGTAATCGTATTAAGTTATTACTTATTCGCTTAAATAATTTCAGTATAACTAATATTTTTTCCACGCAGTATAAGGTTAGGTGCTTCGTTATTCTTAATAATTTATTAATTTAAATAGCTTTTTTTTATTTGAATAACTAACTAGTAATGTTCAAATTTAGTACCTAATATTAATATTAAAATTAGAATAAATAAATTTTAATTTTAGATTAATAACACACACAATCACTCTTTTTGTTAGAAATTTAGTTAATATAGTTGCTTAACCTCTAGTCTAAACTTTAGAATGTAATATAATTTGTTGAGGGAGATATTATTAGGAAACATGAATTTATTATTTTTAATAGTGCTAAATAACGAAAGCTTACATCAGAATTAAAAGTTCAACGTTTTTATTTAATTTTATAATAAAAATTTAATCCTAAAACTTTAAAATACGATTTTATAAAATGCACTATTTCTGGGGACAGACAACCCACTTAAACAAATTTTTCTCGGATGACCAAAATCAAAACAAATGTTATGATAAGCACAATCCTTTTTTTTGTTGTTATGATAAGCTTTTCTCATTGTTTAGACTAATATGTGATATTCAGGCTTTTGCAACGATTGACGGTTCGATTGTATCATTTTAGTCTTGACCACAGTTATCCCACTGTTAAATAAATGTATAATTTATTTATCCAAAATTAGGTTATTATCAGACATTGATACTAAATGTGGTTTAATCGATCCATTTTCACATTTAATAATAGTTCTAAATTTATTGGTTTGCTAACCATTTCAGTACTTCAGTGCTCTGAAGCTCTTTATTATTTTCCCACATTGCTATTTACACTTACAAAAAACTTTTTAAACTCAAAAACTGTGATAAGAACTTAAATTGATACAATATTAATGCATTTTAAGTAGAAGAGTAAGAGCTTGAGCTCACATCTCGCTCGCGTCAATCACAAGTTATTAGTATTTTTTTGAAAAGCCAAATAAACGTAACTATTTATCAACTATAGAGAGCAGCTTCTGGTGTATAGTAAAATGTTTAGCTTTAGCTATTATCTGCATCTGTAGTGAAATAAGTCTTCAAGTTATTCGTTTATAAAATAATAATAATAATAATAAATATAATATTTAATGATTGTTAATTAGATAAGGTTGTGTATCATATTATTATTATTAAACTTCAATTATAATTATTAATCATCAATAATTATAATAATAATAATTATTATTAGTCATATCGCGACACATTGTTAATTATATAAAGATATTGCGCTTACGTTTTTAATAGATAATTAGAAAAATAAATTGTGCTAAAAAACTGTTGTAATTAATTAAATAAACCCAAACACACTGTTTTTCATTACATATTATCATTTATTTTTCTAGATTATTATAACATAACACAATATTGTTTAATGTATTAATTATATCAATTTAAATTAAGATTAAAAGGATTTAAATTTACTAAATAAATTGATTAAAGTTTTCAATGATTTTTTCGATTGGTTGAAACTGGTTTTGTAATCGGAGTTTTGTAAGTGTGTTAGAAATTATAGTGCTGCGATACTGGTCTAAATCTATGTTTACCGAGAAATGTTTTATGGAAATTCAAGTCCTTTAAAACTCTAAAAAGTACAGATCTGTTTTGTCTTATACCTAAAGACTCAAACCTATTCATCATATACTACCGCTGAAATGATTAATATCTTATCCAAAATAACTATCGATGCTTTAATGAAAGTATATGATTACACTATATTGTGAGTTTTAAAAAATTCCTTTAAAATAAACATGTCTAATAAAAAAACATGATATATTTTGTAGGTTAGTTTTAATGTTAAACTTTAACGCCTACAGTTTAAATTATTACGCAATACTGCGATAAAATTACATGTGTTGCGCTGTGCATGCGTTTGTTTACTAGAATAACCATACAATTTTCTTACTGAGTATTGTAAACTTAACTGCGATTTCACACAAAAAACTGTTTGGTCGTTTAATTAAACATGATTTATTCCAACAAGTATTGCTTACTTCTATTCCTATCACTTCGCAAACACACCAAACTCTTAAAAGTAAAGTTAACAAGTTTTACTAATAACACAAATTTTAGCAAAAATGCGATTAAAACTCCAATACTATTATCACTACCACTACTGAATTGGTCGACATCGTCATCGACTATTGAATCGGTTTCCCAACCAATCACACCAATCGATGAATTGGAGAAAAACAAGCATTTAATGCGAAGCAAGTTTGAGTTATTTGTGCTCAAAGTGCAAAAACAAGTCGTTCACGAATTACAGCAAATTGAAAACATAGAGTTTGGTGACACCACTGGTGAGTCAGAAAAAAAATCGGACAAATTCATAATCGATCGTTGGATACGAGCGGATGGCGGCGGAGGTATATCTTGCGTGCTTCAAGACTCGCTTGTGTTCGAGAAGGCGGGCGTTAATATATCTGTGGTGAGCGGAGATCTTCCTCCAGAAGCGGCGCAACAGATGAGGAGCAGAGGAAAATCGCTTGAAGGTAATAATTTGAAATTTTTTGCTTCTGGCGTCAGTTCAGTAATACATCCGCGAAACCCGAATGTCCCGACACTTCACTTTAATTTTAGATATTTCGAGGTTATTGATGATAATAATCGTGTGAAATGGTGGTTCGGTGGCGGCATTGATATGACGCCTTACATGTTAAGTGTCGATGATTTCTACCAGTTTCATCAAACTATAAAAAGAGAGTGCGATAAACACGACACCAGTTATTACCCGAAGTTTAAGAAATGGTGTGACGACTACTTTGTAATTCCACACCGAAACAACGAAAGACGGTAACTATTGAACAAAAATTTAATTTAACTTACCGTATTTTTAACAAATCGAATTTTCGATTAGTGGCATCGGTGGCATCTTTTTCGATGATATGGATTATCCGCACCAGAAAGAGGCGTTTAATTTTGTGGAATCGTGCGCTGACGCTATCATACCATCATATATACCTATAATTAAACGTAATTTTAGAAAAGCCTATGATTATAATGACCGTCAGTGGCAACTCTTGAGGCGTGGAAGGTATGGAAATTAATTTTCTTTAACCAAATATTTATTTATCGTTATATGTATATATATGCTAAAGATATGTGGAATTTAATCTGATGTACGATCGCGGAACGAAGTTTGGTTTGATGACACCCGGAGCCAGATATGAGAGCATTTTAATGTCACTGCCGTTAGTGGCGCGATGGGAGTATTGCCACACTCCTGAGCCCGGATCACCTCAAGACAGATTAATCAAGATTTTACAAAATCCTCAGGGATGGACGAAGTACTGAGTGTTGAATACAAATTATGATTACTTAAAATTCTATTGTAAATGAATTGTTTTATTTTAATCTTGAGAGTGAAATATGTATACAGTTTATTTGTTTATCGAAATATGCATTAGTTTAAGTGTTTTTATATTTATAAGTTAAAAAGAAATTACGATTATTTAAACAAAAATTTTATTTTTAATAAAAAGAATTAAAAAATCAATCAATTATCGAATTGGTTTAAAAGTATTTCATTCATTCATCTGCCTCATCGATTTTCGGCGCCAAATAATAGCGAATGTATCCAATACTCGATGGACTGTCTTCGTCATTATCATTAATGTTATATTCAACAACTGATTAATTTAAAAATACAATTAATTTCTATTCACTGGTAATACTAGTTATAAAGTAGTTTTCTATTCTTACCTAATGGTACATCAGGTGACATTGAAAGCGATACTTGAGCCGATAATGGCGTTGCTTTAGCGAAGTGGTTTAAATACTTGAGCGCAAATGATTGACAGAGCGCTTCCTGCATACTGACCACAACCGCCTCTTCAGGCTTATCAGCGCTGGCTGTTTGCGACAGACGTATAGAACCAGACCCGAGGTCACCGCTGGCAGCAAACCTGACGCCGTCTTTGGCGCACGAAACGGTGACCGCATCACCGATTTGGCTCAAATCGCGACATATTCGCTGAAATTTGTTTGCTGGCATTTTAATGTTCACGTTATAAGTTGTTTCCTATTCATTTGTTAAAACATCGGGCGATTAATTTTTAACGTGATATTTTAAAAATTTTTTCTAAACTCACAGGAATTCCCAAATATTCGGAATCTAAATTCATTAACTTAATTTCGTACTCAGACACTTCGGCCTCGTCTACAAAACAAACAAACAAATAAAACGCAATTAACATTTAACGGATTGACATACTTTGCGCCTCAAACACCAAACTAATCTTGTCTCCGTCATCATTCGCTTTTATGGTGATTGTGTCATCATTTGCCGCGCATTTTATTATTTTCGACAAACTATATAATTCAAAATAAATAGTGTGAAAAAAGTTTTAATGACTTAATGAAAATGGCATTATTTGGTGAAAACCTGGTTAAATTCATTCCGAGCGTTATGTTACGATCGCATCGATACTTATCGAAGCCATCGGCGTTCATATTGACCGCAACTAAGCTCACGTGAGAGGTGTCCATAGCCTGAAGACTCATACCGGACGGCGAGCAGTCCCACGACGCTTCTGTCACCAGATCTTTGATCGCGTCCAGTATCTTCTTCAACACACTTCCCTGCACTAAACGCGCCTCAAACATGGTTTTGTGTGATGTTTGTACTAATAGTTTAACAATAAAATACGGATTAAACTTCTAGTTTAATTAATTAAAGAAGTATTGCGTTTGCAGTAAATATAAAAGTTTTTCGTGTCGACAACACAAACACAATGTCAATACAGTGCGAGAAGAGCGCCAATTATTGCGCGCTATTAACGTAATAATGCGTTACTGAGAAACCGCTATCAAGTGTGTGGCGCTATTCAATCACACATTATTGTGTGTTTATTTTAAACATTCATATTAAAGGCATTTTTTTGTTAGGCTAAGAAATTAATTTCCCTTATAAAACTCGAAACTATTGTCGCATCGTATACTACTGTAGTTATGAATTATATTCAAAAAACAAATTTATTGCTTAGTTTTAAAATAGATGTTACGCCAAATTACTTAATACAGCGCAACGTTATATGAAATTGAGTTATAATTTCGTTACGCAACCACAGTTCAAACATTCATACACATATTACGACACCAAAAAAAATAAACACATCTTAAAAAATGCTGCTTTTTTACGACAGCAATATTAAACGCGACGTTCTATACTATTGTTAAAATATTTGCACACATTGTAATACATCACAATCAGATGTGTGTGTGTGTGAGTGTGTGTATGCTATAGTGTATTACCTTATATACATACACCTATAATGTATATATGATGTGTGCGCCTAACTTATTAAATGTGAAATAATTGTATTGTAAGCATATTGTGTTTTATAGGAAATTGCATTATAATTAGATATTGTTCGAGAAAAATAAAATGTGCATTTATTAGCCCACAGTTTGTGCATTCAAAAAATTTGTCGAGAGAATAGTGACGGGATATACTGTATGTGTGATCACAAGTGTGTTTTTAAATCACAAGTGTTTCTTAAAGTAAAAACAATAGTCGAAGCGATTTAAAATTAACTCATTTGTAACCGAAAACGCAATTATTTAGGGGAAACGAAACAGTTTCTCATTGAGATTATAGATGTACGAGATTTTTCGCTGCATTTAAATGTAATTTTTTCTATATATAAACGTATTGTTATCAACACACTATTTAGATAAATGTTTTATTTCATTTTAAAATTACTGTGTTATTACACGTCTCATTAGACTGCGAGCGCTCTTTAAGCGCACGCTTTGCGACACCAAATTATATTTATTTATTTATGTTTTTTGTTTTTGTTTATAGATTTATTCATTATTTTTAAAAGAAAAGAAAAGCACACTTAATATTTAGTTAAATCCTCATTTTACTGAATCATAATATTGTTTGCGCATTTAAATACTGTATAAATAAAACTCATCGAAATTATTTTGAAGCGATATTAAGTATTGATGAAAATACCGATAATAATTAGCGCAACATTTACTCAGTTAACCATACTTTCAAAGCAATGGCAACACGACATATGACCAATGATTCGCATTTATTATTATCGCACATTAACGTCATTATTAAGTCAATCTTAGTTTTGGTGAGAAAATGATCGCACATTTGTGCCGGCAATTCAATCTGTTATTATATGTTATTGATTATGTTATCTGTTTTATTCATCTGATTTAGCTGTGCCTTAATGCCAGTATATGTGACGCGAGTGTAGTCCAGTTAAATGTCAATAATTTCGAGGAATACACGTGTAAGTACTATTATCTTTTAATTATTAATTTTCAAAATAACTGTAATTAATTTTTTGTTACTATATTTCTATATATATAGCTAAATACGAGCTCGTATTTCTTAACTTTTACGCCGACTGGTGTCGATTCAGTCAGATTTTGGCACCAGTTTTCGAGGAGGCGTACGCGAAAGTTTTAAAAGAATTTCCAGTGAGCGTCCAATTTTCTGTTAATTATCAGAATCATTGCCTTAACATATAATAAATTTCTGTTTTTGCAGGAACCGGGAAAAGTTTTATTTGGAAAAGTCGATTGTGAACGAGAAAGTAAGTATGGCAACACTATTTATGTTAAAATTAATTAATTACCGTTTTTTAATCAAATAAATGATAGCAACTCTCGGCACGCGGTTTCACATCTCAAAATACCCAACGCTTAAATTAATAATGAACGGAAAAGTGATGAAAAGGGAATTTCGCGGACAGCGCAGCGTTGACGCCATCACACAGCACGCCATAGATCTTCTTAAGGACCCGATTCAGGCATTAATGGCATTCGATTCGAACAAAGTAGACGAGACGAAACCGGCGCTAATTGCTTACGCCTTTTCGGGACCTAATGTTGCGGCCGCTGAGTATAATTTATTCCGCAGAGTGTCTATTGATTTGCGCGACGATTGTCACTTTTATTGGATTTCTGGCGATCCAACCATCAAACAACTGGAAGGCAAAACGCACGCCGTTTACTTTAAACCTGCGCGCGCGAAACTAAACGAAAAAGATTTGTCATATCCTGGTGTGCTTCACAGTTACGACGAACTGAGCAGTTGGGCCACCGATAAGTGTATACCATTAGTGCGCGAAATCACGTTCGAAAATGCGGAAGAGCTCACCGAAGAGGGACTGCCATTCGTCATACTTTTCCATAACCCGGACGATAAGACTAGCATTGATCTCTATAACAAAGTGGTACAAACCGAACTTCAAACCGAGACCGGAAATGTCAACTTTCTGATCGCTGATGGCGTCAGATTTGCTCATCCATTGCATCATTTGGGCAAAACGCAAAAAGATTTGCCGCTTATCGCTATCGATAGTTTTAGGCACATGTATTTATTTCCAAATTTTAATGATATAAAGTTAGTATTTTTGTTGCGTGAAAAAATTTAAAACAAGTTAAATGATGATTAGGTTAATTGTAAAATCTTTTTATTGATCACAGAATTCCAGGAAAGTTAAAAACTTTCATTCAAGACTTGTATTCAGGAAAATTGCACCGAGAGTTTCATTTTGGTCCCGATCCGACTACCAATCAAATAGTGGACACAAATCAATTGGTAAAATTAAATCGCGTCAATTGGTTTTTATAATTTTAAATCTAACTTAAGCTGAAAATTAAATTTCAGGGCCAAACCAATCCTCCAGAGTCGACATTTCGAAAGTTGGCGCCTTCTCGTAATCGATATACTTTGTTAAGAGACGAGTTGTGATAAATTATTAGAAATGCAATGAATAAAAATTAATTTTATATTTACATTTTTAGTTTTATT
>JAQIVF010000882.1:0-17275 GCA_034698365.1 Steganacarus magnus
CTATGCATGAAAATTAAACATGAAGAATAGCTATTTAAAATCACAGGATCTCGTTAGCAAATAATCGTTCTTCAATATTAAATAGATTAGATATCTTTGGAAATATCTATTTAACTTAAAAAGTTTTTGTTAACAAATCGAAATATGAAACATCAATATATTAGTTTAAAACTTTTCGTGAACACAATATTTCTAAGGAAAAAGGATTATGAGAAGCAGTGAAATGCAGTGCAATCATTGTAATTGAATAGATTAGGGTTAAACTATGAATTAAAATACGAATAGAAAAACGTTTAGATTGTTATCTTTTAGTTTTCAGTAAAAACAAGTTCGTATAGTTTTCTTAGGGATCAACTGAATAATATGATCTTAATTCGAAACACTTTTTTTCTGTAAAAAACTTGTTTGATCTGCTGAGATGTTGCACTTTGTTTGAAGCGAGTGTGAGTGTGTTACTAACCTATTATTAAGTCACTAATGGCAACAATACTAATCTTAATTATGTTTTATTATCATTATTAAAATCAGTACTTAAGCGAACATGCACTCCAAACAAACTTATTAAGATTAAAAATAATAATAATAAAGCATTAAATTATTAATTCAATTAAAGTTTTTTTTTAAATTTTGCTTAAAAAAATAGAAGTAGAAATAAAAAAGGGGAAAAATGTGGAGGTCTATAACAAAATGAAAGTTAATGTTTTGTTGTTATTGGGTGTGTATGAAGTGTTAGTTAGTGTTAACACTGTTAACGTAATGTTGTGTTTTAGTGCAGTACATGTAGAGTTAATGTACGTGTGTTTGAACGTAAAAGTTACTTTAAATGCCATATTTATACCAATACTAAAAAAATCAATTCGTATTTATTTTGGTGACCTTTCACTGAAAATGTGATTAAATGTATAAACAATTTTATTGCTAAATGATTTTATTAAAAATGTTGTTAGAAGTTTGTTGATTGTTGATAGTGATAGTGAATTGAGATGTGATGTGCCTTTGATTTGCTACGAAATATTTTCACTGTAAAATGATCTTTGAAATGTATAGGTTTGTTAGGTTTGTCTTTGTTATTTGGTGGTGCGACGCATGCGTGTAATGCGATTTGATTCGCGTCCATCTCATTAGAGTGATATAGTTTCGTACAACAGAGCATAACATAACACATTAACTATACATTTATAACTTTACATCGATTTTATGCGAAATTACCAAATTATGATTCAGTTTTGAGTTGATTGCACTGATTTTAATATTATTAGTTTAGTATAGTTTAGTAATATATTGTTATCAATATATAGTTATATATTATATAGTGATTTGATAGCTACAGTGTTTATGCTACGCTATGTCGCAATCCGAGCAAAAGGGACACAACAATCAGATATTGCGTATTAACGCCGGAAGTGCTAACGAATTGGACGAACTATTCAAGGCAGTGATTGGTCCAAAAGATGGTCAAATTCCACTATCAGTACCGATGAGACAACGTAACTTTCCAGCGTCATTCTTCAAGCCACCGGACGGACCGTCATCTGCGTGTCATTCGCGCGAATCGAGTATTGACAACACTCACAACACATCATTCTCACCTCCGCTATCGAACGCCGCATCCAATTCGCCACTGAGTCCCGCATCGCCGCAACACCACAACATGAACGCACTTCAGAACGGCGTGAATGGTGTGCACGGACTGACGATCAATCACCCGCGAGCGCACTCTTCTCCGGCCACTTTCAACGTGAACGCCAACGCCATCGCGAACGCCCAACAGACACAACACTTGCGACAATTGAGTTACGACATCGATCACCTGCCACTTCCTGTTGGCTGGGAAATCGCTAAGACTAAGAGTGGTGAGCGATACTTCATTAACCACACGGAGAAGACAACCACTTGGGAAGACCCGAGAAAGAAAGTATTGGCTCAACAATTGAATATACAGAATCAACGCTTGGTTATGGTGTCCGCCAATAACAGCAACAATAACAACGTTAATAGCAATAGTAACGTTAATATTAACGCTCAAAATATTGGTGCTCTTCCCGAAGGATGGGAACAGTCGACATCACCAGAAGGCGATATTTATTTTATCAATCATATCGAGAGAACGACATCATGGTTTGATCCGCGTCTACCAATCAATGCTCAGCAAGCAAGTAAAACGCATGCAAACGTAACGTCACCTCCGCCTCCATTCTCTGCCACTAACGTTGCATCAGTTCCTCCGAGTTTAGTAGTGGCGCTTCAAAACATGAAGACCAGCCCTAACAACAGTTCAGATGCATTGCGTTTGCAACAACAGCAGCAACAGTTACGTCTTCAACGCTTACAATTAGAACGGGAACAAATGCGTCAAAGACAGGAGGAGATACTTCGCCATACTATGCTTAAGCATTCGATAGGTGATGAATCGTCGAATAACATCGCCAATCGAATGCCGCCAATAACTACTACTGGTATCGACCCATTTTTGGGTGGAACTAATGGACAACTTAATAACGACTGCCATTCGAGACAAGAGAGCGCTGACTCTGGTTTGGGATTGGGTCCCAATTACAGTCTTCCACACACACCCGAAGATTTCCTAAACCAGATCGACGATGCCGTTAATAGCGGCGATGACACAAATAATAACATAAATCGTAGCAATAATAATGATTTAGGATTGGATAGTTTACATGTAAGCGGTATGGATCTCGGAACAGAAAATATGGAATCCGATGATTTGGTTCCCAGTCTTCCTGACGACTTCAACGCTGACCTTCTCTCCAACGTTGACGCACTTTTGGATACCACTAACGTTAATATAATGACTTGGCTATGATTTAACCACACAACTCTCGATTTCGATTTACGAATAAGTATTTCAATTGCTATCAAAATTGTTTTATTTTAAGTAGCAATCAATTTGTTTAAACAATGCAAATCATGTTTTCGATTCTTTTAACTATTACTCAATATTGTTCTCATAGCGCATAATTCGTAAACATTTATTTACTTAACGACATTCAGAATTACATGTCAAAATGTCTATATTTTAATGTTTTGTTTTCTTCGTATTATTACTACTATTTTATTGTTTTAAACATTTTAAACAGTTTTTAAATGCCTTAAATAGTATTTTTTTTTTCTCTCAATCTCTTATCATGTTTTGGTTTTATAGTTATTGATATATTTCTTGTGCTATTGTGTTAAATATGAAATGAATGTTGAAACTGCCCATACATAATAGGTAACATAATATTTAATACGAAAGCAGCGGATAAATGCTTTCGTATTACTTTTCATTATTATGATAATTATATAGCAATAATTTGTTAGTGTTGGTCACATATACAGCTGTTTTACTTTTATCATATTATATTTTCATTATGCCAATTATTAATATTAATTATTATTACTATTATTATTAGCATTTAATGGTGCAGCTATTAATTGCTACTAAAATTGTTTCATTAGTATTGATACTATATTTAGCTATTTTATTCAATTCTTAATATCCAAAAAGAATTGCAAATCAAAGTGCCTAAAAAAGTTTTATATACACACAAACCTAAGTTTATATATACATCTAATTATATAAATTAAAAAAATAGTATTGTATTAGTTTACAAAATGGAAAATCTGCAAAATGGGTTATTTTACGATCTAATTGATACCCATTCGATGGGTTATTATTTTGCGAAATCTATACGGTATAAGAGTATTTCGATATTTAAAATATTTACATTGTATTCATAATTTTTATTCATAAGACTTACTAATCGTTAATTTATGTATTTTAGCTATGAGTTTATTTCAAAGGCAGCTTCAATCACGTGAATGTAAAGTCCCATTTTTAACGGACTATTGTTGTGAACTACTGGTAACAAAAATGATTGTTGAACGAGCCTTTCAGAATTTAATGCTAATTTAACGAATAGTACACAAAATGCTAACATTTAATGATACTATAGTGCCTTAATTTGATGTGATGTCAACTCTACACAGTAAATTCTGAAATGTAATTGTATACTTATTATTACGTTTTCAATCTTGAATCACGAGGTGCCAAATATGTTTAAATTTTACTATATTTACATAAACATCAAATATATTGTTATTTTTAAACAATAATAACGAACTTAAATAATTTTACATTAAAACACTTTTACAATTAATTATTTGTTTTTATGTGTAAAAGTAATAATTTGATAAAACTCCACATTTATATACCGGTAGAAATGTGTAGATTTGTTTTTAGCTGCCCTTCAATTCAATAAAATGTTTTCAAATTAAATACTTTCTTATTTCAATATATATTAAAGGTAGGATGTTGTCTATTTTAAAGTTGTCTATTGTTGTAAAATTTTTTATATATTCTCAGTTTTTAGGAAAGTTAGCGCGCATTATTCATTAATAATGTAATTACATTGTTAGCTTGATGTAATAGTTATTTTTACAACAATACTGACCTTATAATAATAGACAACAACCTAAAGGTATTATTAATTCCACTTAAATTACTAAAATTTCTAATAAATGTCCATATCGTTCTGCCTTATATCGTCGAGAAAAGCGGTCTAAGAAAGGGATTGGAAATTAATAATTTTCTTATTGGATGCAATGTAGAAAAGTTTTCTAACGATTTGGGGTTTTCAGAAATTCGACGATCTTTTAAGGTATGAGTTTTTATGCTTCATAGCAAAATTTCATTTAAAAAATTTTTTATAGCGTTCTCAGAAAATTGACCATCAGATTATGTTATATATAAATAAAACGATATGGTAAATCGTTAAATCAAAGTTGATCGAAGGTCTATTGGCTCACGAGTCTGATATTGAAATTAAATTTTCGTGAAGAGTAGAAACTTATTGAATTAAGCAACAATTTTCTAACGATCAGAGGCGGAGAGAGTTTTATTTTTATGAAACTATTTTTTATACTTTTTTGTAAACATGTTTTTTCTGATTGAATTTATATTGAAATTTTCTCACTTTTTTATTTGATAAATCAAAGTTGTTAATTACTTCTTTTGTAATTCATTTTGTCGTTTCGAAAGGTAATGAAATAGAAGCGGTGATCAGTACCCTTCCAAACGTCAAATTAAATCACGAAAGAAGTAATTAAAACTATTTAATTTAAAACTGAAAAAGTGAGAAAATTTTAATATACATTATACGATTTGCGTACTAAATAATTGACTATATGTGTGCAATACAGTTTTAGAGGAAATGAATTTTTAATATCTGTAATTTTTAAGATTAAATCACAGTTGCATTGCTTAATTTATGACTAAATAATTTAAATTACTTGAACTTAAGAGTAAACGTTAGACAAGAACATCTTAACAAATATACTATATTTCGGTCATTATGTTAAATGATCCGAAACTGCCAGTATTTAATATTTTAATAAAAGTATTCTTACTCGAGAATAAATTTTGTGACAGTTAAACTTTAATTTAAATTAAAATAGTATTAATGAAAACATGTTTCGGAATAAGAACACTCCGTACTCTATTGCCATTTCAATTCAATATATGAATAATATGTGCCTTATTTACAAACTTTGTTTATTTTATTAATAGATTCTTTAATTGGAAACCGATGCATAAGTTGTAGTATTTTACATATTGTATGTTTTAGAAAAAAGAACATCTTAATAATCAGAAATGATAAAAGTATAGAATACGTAATATTTAGTTTTGTTGTTTTAGTCGAAGAAGTTATTTTCCACAATTTTAGTAATAGAATGTCTTTACTGTAGTAATGTTCATGTTTAAAAATCTTAACACGTAGAAAATATATTGTCGAATACACGCGATTTTACCACAGGGTATTTTAGATCCGTTTGTTTAGAAAATTTGAATTTCAACAAATATTAACTATTATATAGTGTTTTTGGTCTTTAAAGTTAGATACAGTATATTTAATAAATTAATATAAATTAAGAATTAAATAAAAAATAGTGGTAACCATTAGAAAGGCTGCGATATGGAAATAATTAAGACTGCGAATACGGTGTGCATTCTATGGATGATAGAAATAAAACAACCAAAAATTTAAGCTTTTTGACAAATAAATATTGAAAAGTATTAATATTAAGGCAATAATTATTATTTTGATTCTCTAAAATTTTGATGCTTATCAGTATGTGAATCACATAGTGGTCACTGCAGTGGTCAATGACCCACAGCTTATTTTTGAAAAACTATTCGAAAATACAGCACTTAAAGGCCATTACCTTTTAATGCCTGAAGCATGACAGGAGCATTTCGTAGAATTCAATGCATTATGAGAAGTCAATGCATTGCAAAATACTTATAAAATGACCATAAGTATAACTAGCAAATTTGAAATCAATTCCCAAGTGAATGGCGGTATGTTTTACATAGAAAATTTTCTTACTTATTACTGGATTATTGTTTCCTAAAACTCGTAAACTTTCTAAAAGAGATGCACGTGTCTTAATGATGACTAATATGTAGAGACAGAAGCACATTACATATTTTATATATTTTTGAATGATTAAAAATAATCAATTTTAAAAACATAATCTAATTAATATTTCGGTGGACTCTAAAATCGGTCTGAAAATTAATTTTAGTCATTCAATATTTAAAAAAATCTAATACTGAAAATTCAAACAATGTCAAACAATTCAACAGTTTGAAAAAGTGGCAAAAAAACAAAACACATTTCGTCCATCACCCGATTTTTAATTCTTTCTTTTTTGCTGAATGAGTATAACGTACAGAGAGAATGAATTAATGTCTTTAAAATATGAAGTATGCTTATGTTTACAATGGTAAGCAGCTATAAAAAAAACAATTCTGTCAAATTTTTAATTAAATTATCGAAATAATTCTTTATATTGATCATTCTTTCGTCTTTAACAACCGGATCATCACATGTCATCACTAAATAAAAATAAGTTTTTTGTTCTCGCCCTCTCAACAACAGTTTTTTTTTCGAAAAAAGTGGTTTTAAATAAATTTTTACTTAAAATAACTGAAATTAAAGACATTATAAAAAAGAGAAACAAAATATTTTCTTAAATAATTTAACTGAAATATTAAAATTAGTTTTCACAGTTTAAAATAAAAAAAACAATATAAACTAGTTTTTTAAAATTAATTATAAACGACATCTCGTCTGTATTTTATGCGTATTTTGTTTCACACTCTCGTTTTTACAAACTACAAAAATATTTCAAATTATTTGTAATCTCGAGGAATATTTTTCTTTTAAATATTTATCACTATTATATACGAGAACTACTAGTCATGCATTTAAAATATTTAAATTCTTAATACAATAAACTTACTCTCAAATATTTCGATTTAAATATATATATATATATATAATGTAAATATATATTTGAAAAATCAAACAAAAAAAGTGTAAATAAATAAGAAAGTTTTGTAATAATGTATGTGTAATTCATTTAAAAAATTGTTAATAATAATATAATAAAAATTTGAGTAAATATGAAATGGCAGTATAATTGAAAAATTCGAAAAGTTTGAGAGTAAGATTTGTTGCATTATTACAATAAATATGGTATCAATTTTTCTTTATACATAATTAACTAACTATAATATCTTAAAACATATTTTAAACCCGCATTTATAGCTTGTATTTCATTTTTTTCTTAAATATTATATAATCACTTTATTAAATAACTCACTTATTTTAATGACCAATATATTAATGAATTGAAAAAACATTTCATTATTAGTAAAAATTAACAATTATATCGAAGCAAACTTATATTTTTTTTATCTCAGCACACATTAATAAAAGGCATAATTTAATGCTAACACTGTGTCGCATTCGTTCAAATAGTAAAGTACAATATTGTGTTTTTTAAATCTACTTTTTTACATTCTTTACACATAATTATCAAAATTCGCATAATCATATTAACTTAAAACCATTAGAGTTTATTATTCGTTAATATATATTGAGAGAGATTCAGTTGCTAATAAAAAACAGTTTAAAATCGAGGCAACATTTTGTTTGTCATCTAATATTATAGCTATTCTAGCGTTTTTTTACAATTTGTACATAAAGGCACTAATTAAATGTAATGATGCCTATATTAATCATTAATTTATATTTGATTTTGATAACAAGGCCGGATTCGATTCAATAATCCATAGTAATATTAAACTAGAAAAATTACAGTTGAATACTATAAGAGAAACTCTAAGGTTTTAGCTAATATTTATGCAAATTATGTTAATCAGAATATATTCTATAAATTGTAATCTGCTTTAAAATTTGCCCTAAACTTAATAAAGATGTATTTTTTCTCTGTACAGTTATATATAAACAATGAAAAAAAGCGAAACGAAAAAAATATAATATAATATTTTCTAAAAAGTTAATTATAAGAACAAAAATCAGTGGTAAGATAAAAGATAATTAATATAATTATGCAACAATTTACAAATAAAAACATGATATAACATTTTTTAATATGTGCATCATAAATAATGAGCTGGAGTTCGAGTTAAAAAGAGTTCGGTAACAAATTGTTTGTGGAAAACATTTTCTCTTCCGCATCACTTGTAAAAAAAGCGTATAACAACAGTCAAATTAAAACGCAAATAACGCTTTTGTCCCAAATTTGTTTTTTAAAATCCCATTCTACCAAATGTTTCGCTCAAAATGAGAAAATTTATATATAATGAAAAATGGTATTATGATTTGAAAAAATGATATCAAGAGTGAAAAGAGTTAAAAAAACGACAAGAAATTTGTTATACAATATAACTATCAGCGATCAAGAGATTTCTTGTATTAAAATTATTAGATTATGCCACTAAAAAATGTCTAACTTTTTAAAAAACAATCACCCCTTTGTAATAATAGTTAATACAAAGCTGTGACACTAATTATGAAAAAAACAAATAAAATGTGAATTCTCTAAGTTTGTAAATAGTAGTATCAAAGCGCAGCTTTTTATGATGTGTATATGAATACATATAATAATAATTCTTATAAGTTATAACTATTCTGTTTATCACACAAATACTGAGGTCTATATTAAATAATTTATATTTAAAATTTCATTCGGCATAAAATTTGTCTTTTTCTGCGGAATAATAAAAGTTAATTTGTCAAAACAAAATTGGGAACTTCTGCTTACACCATACACTTGAAGCTCCAAAATATTAAATGCTTGTTTGTTAATTTCAATACCATTTTTTTGTTAAAATAAATTCATACACGGTTTGAATGGATAACGAGCCGCACTTTTTACAGTATAATTTAAATATGGAGCTGAAAGTGATGAGAAAAAATTGCGTAAACCCACTATATTTGTGGCGTTAGTGGTCGAGATAATAGTTTAGTAGTAGTATAGCTGAATTAAGTTGAATATTCAATTATGAAGGCAGTGATGCATAAATGATCTCATTTTTTATGAAAAATTAAATGTCGATTGAGAATAGTTCTTTATGTAGAGGTGGGAATTCGAGATGAGGTGATGCACGTCGGAATTTTTGCAGCGCTTCCATGTGAAGACAATTCAAGTCTCTCAACAGTGGTATTTTCGCCATCAGAGCATCAAAAACACTTACATCTCTCTTGTTTGGCATTTTATGAGTTCTACTTAATTCAAATCTCAATGCTTTCACTATTGCTTGATTGAGACGTTGAATATCGCTAATTCCTTTCAAGCCAAGCCGATCTAATAGAGTGACATCAAATTAATTCTAATTTCAATTCTAATAATATCACAAATCACAAACCAGGAGCAATTAATGTGAACGCAGAAAACAATGCCAACTCTGTTTCCGTTAATTTCATTTCGGCGATATATTTCGCTAACTCAAACGCTTGCGTCACTAATTTCAATTCTGTTGAATCTAAACAAAGAAAATTCATAATTATTATTCATAATTAACTTAAATATAAAATAATATGAATAGGCATTTGTAGCTCACCAATACCTTGTGTTAGGAATGCATCCATTGGCATGAGTCCATCTCCGAATAATACTTGTTCATTTGTTAAATCATAATATCTGCTCATTCGCAAGCAACTCAATTCAAAACTCCCTATTTTTTTAGTTCAAATTAAATTCAATTAGTAATAAGTTTATTTAGTTAATGTTAAGTTTAATGATACCAGCTTTAAGAAGAACTATTTGGTCATCTTGAGATAATTTCATAAAGCCTGGCACCATCTTCGCAAACTCTATTATTTGTTGAATCACATTTGTTAATCTCGATGCGCATTCTAACCATTTTTCCTCGTGTGACTAAGTATAATATCAATGAATTAATTAAAATTATATAATAAAAAAAGTGCTACAATTATTTTACCAAATTTTTAAAATACGAAATTCTAGATAAATCTTGTGGTTTTCTCATACTGTCTACTATCTGTTCTGTTGTACATAAACAAGTTCTAGCGTGAGCATCAGACACTGTTTTCGCCAATAATTCTAATTTAAAATTAAGTATATCTATAAGATATCAATCGTTAAAAGTTTGAAAAGGCTTATCAGTATAAGTTAAATCAACAAATTTAACTTAACTAATATTTAGATTATACCTAAATGTGAATTATTAACAGGAGTTGGGTTTGAGAGGAGACCATTGGTATCAGGCATAATATCTATTGTCTGTCTCTGATCAAATGTGGTGCTATCAACAAAATCAGTTGTACTTGCGAGGTCAAACGATGCCATTCCTTGTGGCGTATAAGTATAAACAGAGGGTGTATACTTATCAGTGGTATATACATTCAGGTCACCGTTGTTATACTGTGTGTACCTAAATTTAAAAATAAACTTGTATTGAGGATCACACTCTCTTAATCGCAAGCTTAAAATAAAAGCCAAATGTTTAGGATATTCGATGTACAGTTAGAACATAAATCGCACAGTTAATCAATCAAACAAAGAAAATCAAAATAACTTGTCGTTTATCAATATTGCTATAGATTTTAATTTTCTACATTGCAAACGCAACTCTACTACAAATTATCTTTTTATTAGAGAATAAACTAAAAATGATTACATAGATTGCAGCAAAAAGCAATAAAAGCAAAATTATATTACTAGTACTAGCAATAGTGATTGTAATCATAGTAATAGTTATACCCATTGCTAATAGCGTTATACGGCACAAGTTGGCTCGAAGAGGACGGCTGTTGTGGTTGTTGTTCCAGTACTGAACTGTCTGGTGATGTTTCTGATGAAGTTTGTGAGGGATACGTTGATGGAACAGTGGTGGGTGTCGGTGGTTGCCCACCATTTGTCGTTTGTCCTTGTGGACGGACTAGTTGTGCGCGATGGAAGCGCACCTCGTCTTCGACTTTCTCTCTCTGCTTTTTCGACATACGACCAAATTTAACAGCTATCAGTTATACGATCAAATACATTATTACAACTAATTAGAGATAATATTAATATTAATTCAAACCATCTCTAGACATGCCGAGTGCCAGACATTTTTGTAATCTGCAATATTGGCATCTGTTTCTGTTCACTCTATCAACTACACAGTTCTTCTGTCGCGGGCATTGATAATTAACAACACTTGATTGACTCCTTCTAAAAAAGCCCTAAAATAAAATTTGATAATTATGTGAAATTCAAAGCAATATTAATAATTACACAAAATTGAAGCAATAACGATAAAAAAAGGTTACATACCTTACAGCCCTCGCAAGTTATTACACCATAATGAACGCCAGAAGACTTATCACCGCAAACTTTGCATGGAATTATTTCAATTTGTGCTATTAAATTATTAAATTAAATACATTAATTTTTTGATTATAGTTGTCGATTAAGAAAAAAATGAATAACATGAAAACTAAGTTAAGTGAAACAAATAATTCGATTTCACGTAAAAAAAAGTGAAATAAATCCGACCTCTCATGGGCCCAATCTCTAATTGCTGAAAATCATTTAAAAAGCTCGTGCAACCGTATACACTCATTTTTATTAGCATTTGATAAGTGCATCCAAAATTAATTCTAAAAAAATCAATATTTGTGGAACGTTTAGACTATTAAACAGTTAGGAATCCGAGTCGAGACCCTATTGTCGAGTTATTAGTAGATACTTATTCATAAAGTCATAAACTTTTCACCTTAAGGTGAATTTACGTCTAAACAAACAAAATTCAAAGAAAAGACAATCTCCTCCCAAAATTGGCCAAAACGAATCCAAGACAGAGATTGACGGCGTTATCATTATGAACGGCAACCTATCATCTATTACTTCAAATAGTTTTAAACATTTATAAGTTATCATTTATTTATTATAACTAGTAATTTAGTGCTAAAATGTTTTACATTACATTTTCTCGCAAACTTATTTTTTTCTTCAAATACACAAACATCTTATGATCAAACTTATACTGTATGTGAAACAAAATTACAGTATAAATGCATGTTTTATTTCAATTTATAATTTCTTCAATTCAACTTTTTTGTTTGAGTTTCTTTCATTTTTATAAAAAATTTACATTTTTAAAAATTTAAAAGTAATATAAAAAACTACATAATAATAATAAGAAATAATGCTGCGATACATATATTATACTCGTTTTGATCAGAATGTAAACTCATTGTGCAAAAAACTAACAGTTATAAAGAAAAGTCAAATCAATTAAGTAGTAGAGACAAAGTCCTTGGATGAGGACGTAAATTATTTATTTTCCAATCTATTCGTTCTTTATTTTCGTTCAGATTGGCTTGTTTTGCAATTTTTTAATACTTTTTTGTCGCATTTATGAGTTCAGTTTTCAGATTTTATAAGTTTTATGTAATAAATCACATAAAAAGTTAAAAAATTTGTAAAGCATTTGTGAGAATAAAAGAAATGAATGATATCTGTGGTTGTAATTGAGTAATAGTAAAGTCAATAGATTCAGTATATATTTTTACGTCACAGCATTCACGACGACATTCCCCCCTCTCTTCAAAACAGTATTTTACAAGACATATATTTATGGATTTTTTACTTACTAAACATCTGCGCGCTTTTTCTACATTGCGGCCTATACTATATATACATAGTTTGTATACAGTATATACTGTACAGTACATGCTGTAGAGTGCACAGCACTACAAACACATACACATACACATACGCTATAGAGTCGACGTCACACATAGAGTAGTAGGTCAAAGAACTCTGGGCAAAGCAGAATGACGTTATGTGACCCATTTCACAACCCGGAAGAAATGCTGAGGGGATGTACCTGTTTTTGCGTGTTGGTGGGTCATGAAAATAGAGCCCGCAGGCTATGCTTAATCAAATATTATTCAAATCGAGTGAATATATGTGCTATGCTTATCGTTTTGCTCATTTTGGATCGCAAAAAATCATATACACTCACACAAAAATGAGAGAAATGAGAAAAACAAATCACAATATCACTAATTTATTTTCAATATATATAATCTAACACTTTATCTGAATGCAGCGATATATGAATGCAAGTTTGGTATGGGATGCAAGAGTTATTCCACTGTTAAATAATCAATTCAGATATTCAATGATCTCTGTGCTCCATTAGAGAGCGTGCAAAATAAAAAACTTTTTGTTATACTCCTGGAAGGGTATAAAAATTGACAAAAAACATGTGATTGGTTTTATAAATCACTTCTCCTTCTCCCTTGCAATCGCATAAAAATCGCAATAAGAAATAAACTCGCGTGAGAAATGTATTATTTCGTTACTTCCGGCCTTATGTCCAAATATCGGGTTATCCCCAACTCATAAGTACTCAAACAACTTCTCATATATGATGTTAAGAGAGGGCAGGTGTCTCTCTCTCTCTCTCTTACTCCGTGTCTCGCAAACAAGAATACCTTAGTTTTTCCAAAATTGTCCTTTTAAATAACAGTGTAGAGAAAAACATATATAAAGGGTTCGCGAGGCTCTGTCTGGCCTTGTCTTTTGTCAAGAAAAAAGTTGATAATTCCGTCTGGAAATTCGGAAAATGTAGCAAAGCATAGAAGCAGACCAAATCACCACACAATGCTCTTCAGCGCTAACCACCATCAATATGCTGCCCATTTGCCAAAACTATATGTTTATCAAAATAGCCGTTACTTTCAGAAATGCATACAGTTTGGGTTTTAGCGTCTCATTATAATACCCATAAAATACATATCACTTTTGCATTATGACCCTAAAAATTATTACCAGTGTAAAGCATTTATTAAGATTTCGGTTTATAATACTATTGTCAACATATAACATTTTTGGTATCTATTTTAGTACTAATTTCAATGCTAATAAAATATTTTATTCGGCATCATAATCCTATAAATGAAAACATTAAACTATAACTCAGTCTCTTTTATGGAATAAACAGATCTATACTTAAGATACTTAACTGTCCAACTCTTTAATGAAAATTTGATGCATTCCAGTACGCAATACTATTTTATTCCACTCATACTAAAACATATTACTGTGCAGTATATTTCAAATCATTAAATACAGGATGACATTATTATAAATCTCGAAAAAAACATCATTAATAGCAGAGTTTTTTAGTGAAAAATAATTAATTTATTACTTTGAAATTATTCAATTTTTTTATCACAAAAATAATCTTAAAAACCCTCTTAACTAAAATATCGGCGCAAAATATGTACAATTAGTTATTATGAATAACATTTAATCTGATAATATAGTAATTTTATGTTTATGTCGTTTTTTATTATTTAGGTTATATAAAAAAAATTATTCAGCAAAACATGCAAATTCCATGTTTAAAAAATAAGATTCACTTTTTAATAAATATATAAATAAATTACAAAAAAAGATATACTTTCAAATATATATATAAATATATATAGTACTAAACTGAGAGTACGCTGAATAAAATCAAAATGAAGTGAATAGTTAATCAAATCAATAACATTAATGTGTTACGCGCTGTTATATATATTTACAACATATTGATGAATGAGAGATCAACGACATATTTTTGCTAATAAAAAGCAAAATGTTTTTATTAACGCTTTGAGGAATTAAAGCGCGAGTATTCTCTTATTTTATTTTTGCAATAAAAAATAAAAATTTACAAATTTAAATTTAGGGTATAAAATGTGAACAGCGGAGCACAACTAAAAAAGCACTCACACTTCCCAATGACTTTGAGAATAGGGGGGACAGGGATGGCTAAAAACCGTTATAACATTGCACTTTTGGCATGTTTCCCAAAGAGTTAAAACAGATCAAAAATGTGAACACAAATCCATGCTTTGCCTTATTTTTCAAAGGACTGGCGCCTAACAAAACTTTCTTATATTAAAAAATATTACGTCTATATTCAACAACAAAAAACTTTTACAACTCTCAGAATTGTATTCAATTTTTTACTCTATTAATAATCAGTAGCTGTAATATATAATCCTAAATGACTTGTTATTGCGAGTTAATTTGTGGATGTGAAGGTGAACACTGCTCAAAACTCTTTCCCATTTATTTTTTTACAGTTCGGACATTAAATAAACAACAAAAAAATTAATGGTTTTGATTTAATAGCACAATACCAATGCAATGCAATAACAAGATAATTCCAATGCAGTGGAGTTTAAACAATACATTGAAAAATTTTAATGTATTAAAAAATATCAACAACTTTACGAAAGATTAAGAGGCATTAAAACTAAAATGAATTCAATGACTTCTATGAAACATTTCGAAGGAAAGTAAATGGTTTAACACTTTCTATATATTAAACAGAAAAAAGATTATCTGATAATAAGTCTCAAAGCTATAATTAATAAATATGATAGCAATAGACGGGTTTAAAGTTAGCTTTCAATGATTTGCTTACATTTTAAGGAGAATAACAGAGGATTAAAAGGATAAAGATATGTGATATTTGAAGTGAATGCAGAATAAATTAATAACTCAACTCGCATTCAGCATATAATAGAGAACATGTTTGACAGCACAACATTGATCATAGCGGCACAATGACCGAACTTAATCAACTAAAATAGTCGTACATCGACTTCCTGTTTTGATACGCTATTACCACTAACATATACTAACACTACTATGGGATGAACAGTGTATTACTGTATAAAAGGAAGTATTCTTTTTTTATTGTTATCAATCAAATATTTTGATATCGTAATTAAACTGAAACGTTAATTTTGCTAATATCGAATTATGTAATAATGGAAAATTTTTTATTGAACTCTCATAAGTGGATTAATATTTGTTAGTGAAGTTAGCGCTCATTTCTCACCGCAAACAAGTCTGAATTGAAACATTGATCATAACAGTTAAGTTAGAACATCGTATCTCAGTCACTCTCTTCGTTCTGTTATACTCTGATATAATGTGCCAAACTCTTAATTTGGCTGAGCAACAAATTTATTCAATTTAAGAGAGAAAATAAGCAGTCAGTGGGAGCTGAGAAATGGACGAATATAAAGACGACAATAAAAAGTATGGCAAACTTAACGACTCTGCAGAGAGTGGTAAATCCGACAGTAGGCAGAAAAAGACATGCAAAACAGATTTTAGGTGGTTTAGGCTGATCTTGTTTTCGGTACTATAGTATATAGCAGTAGTAACGCGGAAGTGTGTGTTGTTGTGTTGCACTGCTATGTGTTATGAGTGCAACTCTGTTACAGTACTATCATAATAATAATGCTATTATGTATTATGCTATCACATCATAACTACTCCTCTCTATGACCATACAAATTACAAATATTATATCATTTAAGTTATGTTAACTATTTGTGCCATTTTTGCCAGATTTTTACGCAAATATGCGCTTAAAAACAACAAACAATTCATAATGAGTTTTACAATAAAAAAACGAGAAAAACAGAAAAGTGACAAAAATAAAATCTAAATATTTGATTAATGATTGATTACCCTTAATAGAACCCGAAGAGGTCTGTGGTTGAGCCACTTCTACTTTTGTGTAATTAGTACTCCAAGACATGGGATTTCCACGAGAGTCACACGATTTGCACTTTTAAAAATTGAATGTCTAACACAATTCAATACCAAACTATTATAACTTTTTTTTCTCTCAGATGTTATTAATTAAATTCAAGCACTAATATATTCCGTTATCTATTTGGTGGCTGCAGAGGACATGCGAGAGACATAAGGCTGTAATCTCTATAAACACTTCGT
Organism: Steganacarus magnus; assembly: GCA_034698365.1. Classification (NCBI taxonomy): domain Eukaryota; kingdom Metazoa; phylum Arthropoda; class Arachnida; order Sarcoptiformes; family Steganacaridae; genus Steganacarus; species Steganacarus magnus. The sequence goes on from JAQIVF010000882.1 coordinate 17,140, forward strand.
AAACCAACAAAAATGGTCATTAATAGGTTAATCCAACAAACAATCGTAATAGTGATGAAGTATGGATTGTATGGTTTGTGTGGTTTGGTAGACGGTATGTGATGGTAGTGTAATGGTAGTAATGGTAAATTGTGGT
>JAQIVF010000883.1:0-17274 GCA_034698365.1 Steganacarus magnus
CAGCCAAAATTTCAGATAACCTTTTACTAAGTTAGTCTAAGAAAGCCGTGATTTTTAACAAATAAGTTTTGGGTTTCGTTAAATATTTCTAAGTTTAAATTTATGATGATTCAGTTTTGCTAAAAACAAATAATAAATTATAAAACCAATTCAATGATTGGATGGTCATATTAGAAAGTTAGATGACTCGGTGAAAACAGAACATATTAAAAATACTATTCTGATCATAAATAACTTGAGTGTCAACAAAATATACTCAATAAAATCCTTAAATAAGAGAAATTCCAATAATTTTTGTCTTATCGATTTAAACAGAAGGTACACCATTAACAAAAAAAACTGGCGCTGTTGGCATGCAATGCAATAAGAAAGAAGAGATTATAGAGTAAAGAGCTTTTCGTGAGATCGACCAACTAATACAATGGCATCAGCAACAGATAATGGCAAGTGAAGCGTAACGCCAGCGCTATTCAATGCATGCGAAATTCAAATTCGAGGAAAATCTTGTAATGCACACAATATTATTGCACGTCTACTCTATATTATCGATAAAAACAGATTGAAGAGGAAAAAGTTAAACACTATTGTATGCACCAAACAATAGTGCATAAACATTACAAATCAAACAATATTGCATAAACATTACACAATCTTAAAATATTGAGAAAAAATAGCGATAAAAAGCGTATTTAGCTGTTACCTGATTCTGGTTGGATTGAGTGCGAACACGTCGATGTGATAATTAATTTCCTGAACTAATCTATCGGTAAGAGCGTCCAAACTATCAAAAGTTTCGCCTTGATTTCGTTGAGACATCAAAAATTCAAAGTTAGAAGTCGGTAAACCAAGTTCTAAATAAGTTTTAACCAGACGTAGATCTGCACTGTTGCCATCCAAGCCATGAACACAAATTATTAGATGCAACCCTTCTTTTTGCGCACTAATCAATAGAAATTATTTTAAAATACTTTTCATCTTAAGAAATATTTGACTACATGTCGATAGAGTGTGAGAACTTACATGTCTATGAACTATGGAAGTCAAGGTATACATACATACATGGGTAACAATTTAGAATTTTTATTAAAAAACTAAAATCTTCAAATTTTTCAATTTTTGCTTTATTTTTGGATTTTGGACTTTACTCTAAATTTTGAAAAATGGGGAAAATTAAATTAAAATTTATTTTAATTTATTTTTTAAATAAATTATTAATAAAGGTATTTGTCAATCAAAATTAAAACATATATGGAAAGCTTATTTTTGATTCTCTTTGAAATAACCGAAAAATAAAAACTTGGATTTCAAAAATTTTGACGTTTCTCTGAAACAAATTATAAGTTATAACGCAAGTTTTATATTATTAGTACTGTATTAAAATTACAATTTTTGATTTGAATAGAATTTTTAAGAATTTTATAAACCATAAAAAAGATAAATATATAAATTTATTCACTTTCAATGCAAAAGTGCAGCGCTTTTTGTATGTTTTTGATAATTGTGTCCATTTTTGTTGAATATACATATATACGTTAGATTTGGTTTCACAACTATTAATATTAATAAACAATGTTTTGGTAATGCGTATATATTGCCTATAGGTTGACATCGATGCGAACAAAACCGCTCATTTGACAAAGTTGTCGGTTTAAGTCGCAGTTAACCAAACCAACAATTTTACTTTTGAAGTCGTACGTGAAACAAATAAACATAGACTTATGATGACAGTAGTGTCTATAGGTATCGTTTCTGCAATCACTCAATTGAAAACTGACTTTAATAAAAAATATCTATTGAAAAAGTGGCGTTTTTGATAAACGAGTTTAAATAAAATTAATGATTTATATGAAACAGACATTGTTTGCAAAGTTGGGCAGAGGTGGGGTGGGTTTCTTGTATAATAAAAGTATTTAAAAAGTATATTAAACATTTAAAGTACGGTAATAATAAATCACATGTGAATTTTTAGAACAAAGTATTTAAAACGGTATGAAATCAGTCAGCGAAGTAGAAACTGATTCTAGTAAAATACTGAAACATACCGAAAATGATCGAAACAATCATACAGTATCTAATTTTTAAAACTTTGTTAAATTAGTAAATCTGCACGCATTTTTACATAAAAAATATTCTTAGCGCTGCACCACAATGACGTTACAAATTTTTTGTAAGCAAATGGCGATAAAATATGTCATTTTTGCAGATATTATAAGTCAATATAAATCATTATTAGACGAATAAATAAATATAAAATATTTTTTAAATATTTCAAAATTTTGGAAAATTATCGTTGAAATTCGTTTAGTTTTTGAGGTGCCTATACTTTTTAACCAACAATAAAAAAATTACCGATTAAATTTGGTGCAATTTTTCTAACCTTGAAATTTAAAAAAAATTACTTTAATAATTATCAATGTTTATATCAAATATGAGCGAAAAAATAAAAATTATAAATCAATATTTTGACAGTTTTTAGTCAATATAATATAATATATTTTGGCCTAAGTTAACAAAATATTTTGCGTGGTTTATTAATTAGACATTCGGAATGTCATTATTTTAGATCGCTAGTTCACAACGTACGTTCGCTCCCTTTTTACTCTGATAAGTTCTAAATTCAAAACCGAATATTCCGTTTCAGAATGAGTTTTTTACTATATTATAGCACAAATGGGTGTGACAGACGGACCGACAGTATTTATCCTATAGAGTGGCGACGGACGGAGAATTTCATTTCATATTGATTGCCTTGATTTTATCAAAATCAGATAAAAAATCTATAAATTAATAAAGGTATTTCCCAAATAAAAATCGACATTTACCGCCAAAAATCGTTATTTATCGACATGTATTTTCATACCGTAAGTATGAAGAAATATATTTTTGTATTATTAAAAATTATGGTCCTAAAGAGATATACGGTAACTTTTCAAAACTTTTACGGCACACTAGAAAAACAGTAGCATAAATGCGCTGAGTTAAGGGCTTCCATCGTCAAAATTCGTAAAAATGCTTTAAACTGTTTTGAGAACCGCAGAATATCGGAGATTGTTAATACGCTTTTCAAGTGATACATATTTAATATACTAACAACATAAATAGTATACATTTCTTATATCGAGAGAATGAAAGATTGGGACTTTAGACATGTCCACAGTGTGTATCGGAATAATTTCATGAAAGTTAAAAAAGTATAATAAGCACATTATTTAAATAAAACCTCATCACATTGAGATAGAATTTATAAAGTGCGAAGAAAACAAATGAAGCTGAAAAACAGATATAAATAAGAGAAACATATAATTTAAAAATTTTATTCATTTAATAACTTCAGAACGGCATTACGTAACTTCAGAACTTCAGAACTAAATACAGTTTAAAGTAGGGCAGTATAATTGAATTTTAATTTTAAGTAAATTTTGTGCAGCAATACGTTTGCATTATTTTACACGTATTATACCAATTGTCAAATATCTATTATTTCAAAGAACGTAAAAACTTGTTCAAATCTGGAAATTATTTATGGCTGTTAATTTTGCGAAAAAATACAGTAACAGTAAAATAAGATAAATTAAACTATTAAAATTTGGTTTTCCATGGTTTAATCTCTAAACATAATTCGAAAGTTTCCAAAGAATATTTTAAAAAAGACTAAAATTTTTATCTTACATTCTTTTAATATACAACTAAAGCTTTACAATTTTTAACCTAAAATATTTTATATATAATTGACTATTTGAAATATTTATTTACATTTTTAGGTCACCTTTTTCAAAAAAATCTCACAAATGGATTTGACAATAAATATATAGCAGTATACCTAAACTACAATTAGTTAGATAAACAGAATGGTGGCCACAACTTTGTCATTGTGTACCCAAGAAAAAACGGAATTTGATGTTTTCAACAGTTAGAGAATTTTACCTCTAAGAGAGTTAGAGGATTAGATATTGGATTTTAATGATTCTTCGTAAAAGAATTAATATTCAAAGATCTACCTAATAAATTCTTTGTGAGTTACTAATAATTTTTTTTACTGATAAACATATTTTTAAATGCAATGATTAATAATATTTTTGTAATTTTACTTTTTTCTACTTTTCTAAGTCAGAAGAAAAATAAAAATTTTATTGGAAATGTAAAACTATAGAGAAAATAATTAATTTATATACCATATAAACGATGTGAATTTTTATTGAATATGACATTATCTACCAATTCTCAAATTATATCTCTGAGGTATAAACTGAGTTATATCATAAAGAAACGATTAAATTAAATTTAAAAGTAATAATTTTATTTTATTAAAATTATTGAATTATTTTGAAAGAGTAAAGCCAAGTATCCTTAATAAAGACACGCTCCCTTTTGATAAAAGTAAGCTTTTTTCAAACAGTAACCACCATACAGTCATTCCGCTCTAAAGAAGTAAAATTTTGACTGCAGTACTAATGCCCCCTACAACTAATAACAGTTAAGTTAAGTATGAAAATTACTCATCGCTTTAGAGTGCAGCACAAAATTTTTTACTTCTTTAGAGCGGAATGACTGTAGTTGGTATGTGAAACTTAATATTTTTTAATAATTTAGAAAACTTACATAATAATAGAAAATAATAGGTATTGGAATTTCCATTATCATATACTACAATGACAATGGAATAAATTTGCTATTTCCATAAAAATATTAAAAAAAGAGGTATCCTATAAATTATAATGACAATCCGATAAGAATATTAAGAATATAGCGAAGCAAATAAAAGTTTTTTCGCGAGTGTTTTTACATCGAGAAAGTTTCCATAGAAAAAAGAAAAATTTCCCCAACTATAGTAACCATTAAATTAAATTAATATTTTGCAAGTCTTATTTTTAACAACACGCAAAAAAATAAAATTATTTATTATAGAAAAATTAGTTTAAACTATACCTAAAAGAGCGAAAATCAGAATCACATTGAAAATAAGGAATACGTGACGCTAAGCTCGCGAAATCACTATATATTAGCCATCCTTTTGACTTTGAAGCGATTTGCTTTCTAAACTCTTCCTTTGCCTTCACAAACGATACTAAATCCGAACCAATTGCTGACACACGTCTTAATGATGGTAGTTCTTCACTATAATCAATACATTGACAATTAACATCACCACATAAAAGACAATTATTAAACTTTAACATTTCCAGAATAGTGCATTCGGAATCGATTGCATTGTGAGTTAATAACTGTTTTGGTTGAATATTCATTTCAACGCCATTAATAGCTTCGTGTTCGTTACTACTAATTGAACGTTCTATTGGCGAAAACGCGTTAAAAGATTCTTCTGGTTCATCATTCTCTTCTAATATAAACTGTTTTGGCGGTTTTGGATAAATTTGAGCTGATGTTTGGTCCTCGCGTTTTTTATCATCACTACGACTATCCCTGAATTGTGATGGAGGTTTAATTGAAAAATTAAGACTAGATTTTTCAGATACGTTAGCGTTCTTTGACATATTATCATTATGTGTAAATGAGATATGATTTTTAAGATGAAACAATACTTCGCTTGTGCTTAAATTAGGTAACGATTCACTGTTGACGATTCGTTTGCCAGTTTGAGAATGTATATCGTGATATGATAGCGATGAAGAGATAGTGGATTGTGACAAAAAAGAATTTTGTTTATGCATTTGATTTTTATCAATGCTAATAACTGAGTTATCAAATCTACGAAACCCTAATAACTTAACAGAATCGCTATGAGAGTCATTTGTGATTGCATTTGATTTGATAGATTGAGAGTTCATATTTTTATCAAGTTTTATTAAAGAATTTGACGGTTTTATTGCTGTGGGACTGTATTCTTTTAATTTACCATAACTTCCCAAATGTAGACGCGATAAGTTATTTAATATTTTGTCTCTAACATTACGCTTGAGTGTCGCCGACGGTTCCTCATATCGCAGTAAGTTTTCGAAAGTATCCTCGAGGCAAATATCACTGATTGACGCAGAATTAAATTGGTAATGTTGTTCCGGTAATTCCGATTCAAACTTCTCTTCATAAATAATAGGAAGAGTGGCCGAATCGCCGTCAATAGCCACACATTCCACGTCACATGAAGGCAAGAGAGTTAAATAAGGAGACTTTCTAATTGATTCGCTAATTTCATTAAAAATATTTGTGTTATTATCACATATTGAATGCAAATGACGTTTTGGTTTCTCAATGCAGAAAAATGCTTCCGAAAATCTCTTTATTCTTTGCATGTGATGGACTTTAGCTAAATGTTGATTAATGCGGTCAGAAAATAAAACGATATCTAAAAACTGCTGCCATTCGACTATTGCTAATCCGCAGAGATATGCCATATCACTCTCAACTGTCGCCACAAAATCTTCAGTTTTCATCATATCATTAGTTATTGGATATTCGTTTTGAAATGAAACAAAACATTTCGATGATTTAAATCCATTTAAAACAATAGATTTATAACAATGCTGCGCTAATGTGCTTAAATTATCTAATGATATCAATACATTAAAGTTAACATATTTTGATTGCTGCCACGGAGGGAGTAATTGGAAATAGTACTCTAATTTACGTTTCATGCTGTGAATCGCTCCCAAAATAATTGATGTCAACTCCCAATGAATGAGTTGAGCTCTTCTAAAACGTATTGCCATCACATCGTCATTAGTTTTAGTATTACTTGATCCACCAAATAACAACATATCGTAACCGTAAGAAGAATTATTAACAGTTGATCCGTAAACGTTATTCGCGAGCCTTTTATCAACTTTAAGATTATTAAGATATGGTTGACATAAAGTAATGAGTGACGCATGGATTGATAATATAATTGTGGATAAATGAAAATAATCGAACATAACTGGCATATAGTAATGTAAACCACGAAATATATCGAAGTGTAATACTAACTGTCGCGTCGAAACGCATTCAATCGAGTTATGATGATCGGCACCAAATGATTGGTCAGTAAACCAAAGTTCAACGTCTAATAAAAAACTTGTTTTGTTAATTTGTTTGACGCAATCATTGGCGTCAACGATAAGATTAGCTTTGAATACTACCACATCATTTAGTAATACTTCTTCATTCTTGTATAAAATTTGGAAAGTTTTACTGACAGCTGATCCGTTAACCACACACTGAGGGAATACTATACTCGAGTCACTCGATGCACACTCGCTATCAGAGTTTGAGGAACACGTCGCTGATGGTGTCGATAGTGACGAAAGTGATGCGATGGATGGTGTGGTGAGTGAGTTGTGTGCGTTATGTGCGTTGTGTGCGCGCGATGTGGTGTCAAACAAACTCACTTCTACGCGATGTATTGCTTTGGAAGCGATCCGAAGAGACACACGTATTTGATAATAGCTAATATATAGATACATATGTGATATCAATATAATGATGTCAACAAATGGTGCAATACTTTACTTACCCTCTATTAAAGAGATCAACATTTATAAATCGATTTAATGCAACGGAAAACTCGATAACGGCTTGCAATTCACACATTGCTTATTACTATTAATATTTGCGAATTAATTGCTAATTGCAATCATAATCAAACCACAAATAAATGCAATTTTAATGAACACATCTAATATTATATTATACTGCAAAACTCAGAGCAGATAATAAACAGATAATAAACATTTTCTCAACAATTCACTACACTATAATAAAAGGTATGTACAATGTACGTAACATTACGTACAGCTATTGTTGCTGTCGATACAGTTAGATGTAAGCAAATACAGTTATAACAACACACAGTTAGTGAGCGCAACCTCATTGCATCGCATCATCATATTGGATGCTTCGACCACAACCTTTCATACATGATTTCACACAAGCATTGATTTTTTAAAATAAAACTACAGTAATTTAATTTGTTCAACATTTGTTATTTTAACCTTAAATTAATTTTTATATTCTTTTTTGAATGCTTCTGTGTATATCTCGAATAATAGAATATTATTCTTTAAAAATGTGTCCAAAACTAAAAAAATGAATAAATATAAATAAAATTAAAAAATGGTGAAAAATGAAATTTTTAGAAGATTAAACTTTCATGCAATTACGGGTCTAATTCATTAGAGATTTTATATCAATAATTGAACTTCTTTATAACGAGTACAACAAAAAAATGCACTAAACTACTCACTAACTTACCGTAAGCCCAATACAGAATTATCGATGTAGAAAACATGAAATAATACCTAAACAATCGAACTGAAGCATGTTTTCAATGTTGAACTCTTCGCTCATTGAACATACTGTCTCATACTCAAGACACTCAAGAAACTCAGGTTTTATTTAGTAAATTAATAAATATCAAACAAATTCAATTTTAATGAGATGTGCTTTTAATAACGATATGTTTCAGTGGCCATAAATGAATTAAAAATAAAATTATTGACAATTATTGTAACAAAAAAGATTCTAACAAATTCATATAAATTTCATTTAGAACTAAAATATATTCGAGCAAATCTCTCGAAACATTATTTTAATACAAAATTATTTAACAAAATACATAATTAGTAAAGTTAAAGATAATCGAAAAAAAATCAAATTTAATTGTCCACTCATTCAATAAAAGAGAAATTCTTAACTTTGGAATGCATTACAATGGAATGAATGATCAGTAATGGAATGAGATATACGTATGTAAACAAAAATATTAACATTGTTATATAATTTAAGTACTGTATAATATTATAAAATTGTGTGATATGTTAACGCTAATTAACAATATTTGAAAAATAGTTAATAAGGCACGCAATGAGAATCAAATTAAGTTAAATCATTTCAATATAATTGCCAAATCACAGCAATCGGACGGAATCTATGTTATCGAATCTAGTCATTCATTTTGTTCCAAATTAAATGATTTCAATTTTTCGCCGCGAACTCGTGGATATAACTGAAATCAAAAATTTATATTAACAAAACTAAGATTTTAATTTGGGCGTAAAACTTACTCCAATAAGATTTCTTGGTACATATCCTTCTCTGTCTTTTAACTTAGACCACCACCACTCACGTTCCTGATCATCACCTTTACGTAAAACAGTAATTTTCTCGCCTTCACTAAAGCTCAGTTCGTCAGCGTTTTGGCTGTCATAATCATAAACAGCGTAAACTACACCGCTATTCATTATCCCAAGCTTTTCTTGAATACCTATCATATTAAAAATTGAATTCAGTTCAATAAAACAAAGTCCAGTGACAGGTAAATATGTAAATATTATTGAACAGTTCAGTTCAATGAAATATTGTTATTACTTTAACTTTTAACAATTACTTGGCAGCCAAAATATAAGTTGACACTCAACTCGTTTTTTCCTATAAACTTTATTATACAAGTATAGTAATTGCTAATAAACAATTACTAATAATAAACAATTAGTAATAAACAAATGTCGCATTGAAAATAGTGGTTTTCTATAAAATCAAATTTCATGAAAAGTGGAGAAGAATTTCACGAGTAATTTTTCCATTTTTGACTATAATTTTAACTGTATTTTCAATTGCCCGCAGAAAAAAGATATAAAAAATTCCAACCGAAATTTAGGCTTATTTTCCGATTAAAATAAATCAGAAAATTAAAAAATTAAAAAACAAATTAAAAGATAAACGCGACCTAATGTTCCATTCATAATAGAGCTCACTATCTTAGATGACTTAAATTTATATTGTTAGGATTATGTAAAAAGGGTTTAGCGCATTGTTACATGACGATTATTCAGACTATTAAGTTATAATGCGAGTATTAAAATATAGTTAAGTGATAGACTTCTTGGACTCAAGAGGACTGCTAACAGACAGACAGACAGACAGACAGACAGACAGACAGACAGACAGACAGACAGACGGACGGACATTGTCAAATCCATAAGCTCGCTAAAAGTGAGTGAGCTAAAAAAATTCGCTAATAAAAGTTGTGAAATTCGACCCACTATTGCTTTAAAAGAATGTGACATATATAAAAATATTCACATAAATAAATTAAATTTTAAAATCAACACATTTCTCCTCTGTTTTATACAGTAAAGGAATATTTTGTTGTTAATCTTAATGGAATAATTAATTCTTATGAAGTATTGCTATGAATTTTTTTAAGTCCGGTTTTTTCTAAACAACTAAATAATTTTTACGTTTGAATAATAAACATACCGTAAAGATATTGTGAGCATCCATCAAACCCTTCCTCATCCTCTTCGCACTTCTCGGCTGCAGTTTCCTGATCGGACAAAGTGGTGGCAAAAATGCAAGCTCCGTGTTCTACTAAGAATTTAACCATCGCTAGATTATTGCATGAAGCGGCGCAATGTAAAGGTGTCCTAAATTAGTGTAATTATTGAGAAATACGTTCAAATAAACACATATTATAATCAAACAAACCATCCATCGCTGTCCTGCGCATTAACATCGCAACCGTTTTCCACTAAATAGTTAACGATATCTGAATGACCAGCACATATCGAGTTATGCAATGCCGTAATTCCTTCATCATTGGCAGCGCTAGCATTTGGAACCTTAATTCAAAGATATTTTTTAAAAATTATATTTGTGCAAAATAAACAAACGAAATCTAATGTCTAAATCTAAAACTAGATTTTTAAATAAAAAAGATTCGTTCATCAAATAGTATATTGTAATCTAATATTAACAACAACTATCACTTACTTCTGCAGCAGTTTTCTTAACAAGTTCTAACTCTCCTTCAAGAGCAGCGTCCAAAAGAAGCGCCAGCGGATCGAAACTCACTCTTCGACTAATTCCTATATGATCACCAATAGTTATCTGTTGACTTTTTAAATTTCCTTTTGTTCGTTTAACGCCTCCAATACATTTGGGAGGCAAACAACTTAATTCGTCATTGTTTTGTTCCTTATCACACAAATTCTCTTTATTATTCTCATTCGATTCAAATCTGTCGAGATTGATATCTCGTGGTTCTTGAATAAATTTCGCGTCTACTTTACTGTTTTCTTCGGGTTTATTTTGAAATGTGTCGCAACTAACAGCAGTATTATCTTCATTTAAGCTCGAAGACTGGCTTTCACTACTCAAATCAAATTGTGTCACCAATTTATTATCAGCAAAACTGTTAGGAATGGCTGAATGAATTGCCAATTCCTGCTCCAACTTATTATCAGCAATAAATGGACGCCTTTTTACTTTATGCCAGTCTAACATCAAATTATTTAAGCCAGAATTTTTATTTGATAAATTGTTGTTATTATTTCTCAATAAATCATCGGAAGTACAGTTGTTATAAGATTTACTAGCGTTCGAATAGTTTTCTTTATCAGCGCAAGCAGTTTGAGAGTTTATATTATTAATGCTTGAGTTTGAGCGAACGTTGTTGTTGTGATTATTGCTATTGTTATTAACAGATATTGAGGAGAGCGAAGATGTGGACGAATTGGTATCGCATCCCATAACAGATTGACCATTAATATTGCAACCATCGGTAGTTTCATTCCCTAACTCTGCGTTAAATGAATTCAAAGTTTTATCTTCGAAAACACTTGATTGTTGTTTATTGCTCAGTGAGCTTTGAATCAATAAATCATTAGAACCATCACATCCTTTTTGGACCCCAAGAGATGGCCTTTTTAACAATAAAAATATATTAATTGCTTGTAAAAGTTCTCTTATACAATATAAATATAATAATTTATTAATTTTCAATTAATTTGTAATGTTTTAATCTGCTTACCCATAATTTTGGTTTAAATTCTGTGTTGCATTAGTCTTTAACAAATTAGCCGTCTTTCGAGCATAATTATTAATATTAGCATTAATCTCATAGAATGAGAAAGAATTATCGACAGAATCATGATTTTCTGATTGAGCATTCATTGAATGATTAGGAGTTTGACGCGGAGGAGGAGTGGGTTTCACTGGTATCGAAGGTTTAGGCGGCAAAATTGGTTTCGATTTATTTAATGTTAAATGTGGCACTTTTGTCGAATTACTAGCTACGTATGACTGTGTTTGGCTTACTGTTGGCACGCGATAGTTGTGACTCAAATTTTGGTTAATGTTTTGCATATTTCTGTTGTTAATCAAATTAACTGATTTCGAGTGTTTTAAGTTATCATTCTCTAAATATGGCGTATTATATAGTTTTTGTTGATTAGCATTGAGCGCGAAATTAGAATTAACAATACTAGACTGCATTTTATAGAATTGAGAGCTATTGTGGCTTTGAATCGATGCTCGGTCTGAAGAACCACTACTTCCTGATGGCGATGGACGCTCTTCTAAGTATGATTGTTTGAAATTTATTAGTTTAGAATTGCTATTACCATTCATTAGTTCAGTGCCATTGTATGAATTATTTGCGATATTTTTAGCTAAATTATTATTAATAGCGTAAATCTCTTTCGCGGATTCATATTCATTTTTAATCGCTTCTAATTTAGATTCCATTAAATGATTTTCACTCATTCTTTGCAGTTGCCTTAAATTGAATTTTGTATTATATGGCAGTGTCTGATATTTTGGATCTAATTTACACCCGGAAAAATCTTGATTCTTATTAAGAAGATCGTCATTCTGTATGTATAAAACAATTATATTAATTATGTTAATAAAAGCAAACGGTTGTTGTACAGTATAATATCGAAGCATAATATTGCATCAAAAATATTGTTACAAAGAAAGATTCGTTGTCGTATAATTGAACACAATAACACTGTGCTAGTATTAAAAAATTGCCAAAATAGCAAATTTTGTAAAAATAAACAATTATAAGTGCGGTCAAATAAAATATTGGTGTAAAAACGTTTTTAAGGAAGGTTACAAAAAAATTGAGATTCCAGATTGAGATTACAAACTAATTTTTGAGATTCATTCCGCCAACATATAAAAACTACGCTAAGTTTTATCGTATACTATCGTTAAATAAGAATTTTTTTTATGTTTGATGCATTTTCAATAGATTGACGTGAAAGCGGTTTTGCCAATAAATAGTTTGCTATCACTTCTATAATAACTTTTGACTTAAAGCTAAATATTAAAGCAGGTGTCAAACAAAGTGAATTTTTTTCAACAACTTAATAGTAAGATTGCAATATTCAAAAAATATATGACTTAATAATAATCGAAAATAAAGCGTTAAAATAGACGCGAATTACCTCATTAATTCGATTTTGTTCTCTTTGAAGCGGTTCTACTGCAGCAATATTGGCACTTAACGGTCTGCTATGCACTGATTTATGGCTATGACCAGCATTCGCATTGATTGCGCTGCGAAGTATTACATTGCTGTCGCCATACACACCATTACCACTGCAATGCATTTGAGTTAAATGTTGATTTAGTTGTCGTTTACGCGCTAATCTCTGCTGGAGTTCGACAATACGTTTATCGATGTGAACCATCTCTGATTGTCGTTGAGTTAATAATCCTTTTTTCTGCAATATTTCTTGATTTTGTTGTTCGCTTAATTTTGATCGATACTAATGAATAAAATAAATATTTTTATAAGTTAGAAATAAAACAAATAAAATTTACGGAAATACAAATACTATTTCATATCCTAAGCTTATTAATATATATAACAAAAGTCATAAACTTATTGTAATTTTAACTATAAATAACTCAAATATTTATACGGTAGATGTAGATTAACGAAGTAAACAAAGTAAAAATTTTCAATTATAACTGTTAGTTACATTAATTTATTTGAACACAAAAATAAACAAATATAATAATAATAAAGCAAGTTTTATAAAAGCATCATTTTGTGAAAGGCTATAAAATATTAATAAAATATTTTTTAAAACTAATAAATTTTGAATGTAAATTAGGCTTTTGTTTATTACTCGATTTACGCAACACACGTAAATTAAGTTAGCATACAAATTATTGCTAATTAATTAATTAAATTTGGAATGAAATCAACTTACGAGCAGCTCTTGTCTCAATTTTTCTAACTCTGCGGCATGTTTTCCATTAGATATTTCACTAATTTGATAGCTATTGGTTGTGTTTCCTTTACGCAATTCTTCTAACTGTCGAGTGAGTGAATCCACTTTTGTGAGCGCAACCGCTAATTCCTTTTCTTTTTCATTAAATACCGTACGTATCGATTCAAGTTCCGAACCTTTTAAGGCAATCAAATCATTACATGTGTTACGGATTATACTAATCTAATTATAGTTAAATATTGATATTGTGATTATAATCTCATTCTTATAACTACTAAATAAAAATATAATGTTTAGAGAACGAGTCTTATTATTCATCAAATTTCAATTAATTTGAAAATTTTTCTAAATTTATTAACTTCTACCAAAAACATATAATCTTAAAAAATTTAATTAATGTTTTAATATCAATTTATCAATTTATGCGAACTGTCAAAGTGTAAGCGATTGATGGCTAATAAAAGCATCGAAATACTAAGAGATGAATTGAATTCAATAGCAAATATATGCCATTTTATGGCACATTCGATTCATAATTAGCAAAATATTTGAAACGATAATACATACGAATATTGGCATTATTGTTGGTCTGTTTGTTGACTTGCGCTTTCAATGCTCTCAATTGTCGTAATTTGATTTCTTGAGAGGACACGCATTCCTTTAATCGTTCAATATTTTGATCATACTTGTGGTCGTATTCGTTGATCGAATGGCAGAGTAACAGATCATTCTTCAGGTATTTGAGTTTTTGTTCCCTATTCATCATATTATTGATATTAGTTTGTGTGTCACCGATGTATTCGTGTGATGATCTCGAAGCCATTTCGACAGTTGAGAGTTATGTGTTGTGCTGTTGTGTGTGTTTGTGATGGCACAACACACACACACACACACACTCGCACTGCACTACGCATGCGTCGTCACTACTATGGAATGTCAAACACGTCCGCTTCTATAGTAACTGTGTCTACAGAGTTATTATAACAGTTATGTTAACGAGTTTTGAATTTCTCATTACAGAGCAGGTAATAGCAGGTAATACTACAGGCAATACTACAGGTAGTGCTACTGTAAGCGTGTTATGTGTTGTGTGTTATCGCAGTTTAGTAAAGCACTGCACATCAACTCACACTACACGTATATTTGTTATAACAATTTTGGATAAAACTTTTTATATAAATAAAGAAAACTTATTAAGTGAATATAGCGCGCGCTTTCATACTTAATTTATTTAAGAGTTTGAAAAAATCTAGTTAAGCGTAATCTCTTAAGAGTGCTAACAGATTGCAACTGTTTGTTACGAGTTTGCCTCATACTCGATGCTCACGACGTCAGACACTCATATCAAACTCCATTCGAAACATGATTCGTCTTACGAACAAAGACGGATGTAATTCCTAAAAGAGGCAAAAAATTCTAAAATAATAGATAATCAAAACCTGAAAGCTTTCGTTGGTTGCATTTATTTCTGGCGCACCAAACAATTTTTAAACCATAACCACTTTAAAAATCGCGGTTTAAAGAGAGCATCGCTAAATATTTTATAACTAAACGAGATCTATATGGTCATAATATCTGATTTCGACTTAGTTTTTTTTAGATATATGGATAGCATATTATTATTATTTTTAGTCGCGTTCACTAGCATTGCTCGCTTCTCTTTTACTCTAATTTTTATTTTAATCAGATATCGTGAATCCGATACCCCTTAAGTCTAGGTTTCATTCTATATTATAGCCCAAAATGTTATATACCCTTAAGATTAACTTTATTAGTATAAAGAAAATCTCTTTATTATCATAAAGCGTGACGGACTGACGGACTGACGGACTGACGGACTGACGGACTGACGGACAATGTCAAATCCATATAAAAGACTTGATTTTATCGGAGACAGACAAAAAAATTGACTAAACTATATTTTAAAGAATATGGGCCATAATAATAGAATGAATTATAAAATATAAATTAAAATTTTAACTAAAGCCATGAAATCATATTTTTGTGATTTTATTGTGGAAAAAGCGCAACAAAATATTTTTTTTGCATAAAAAAACCAAATGATTAA
Organism: Steganacarus magnus; assembly: GCA_034698365.1. Classification (NCBI taxonomy): domain Eukaryota; kingdom Metazoa; phylum Arthropoda; class Arachnida; order Sarcoptiformes; family Steganacaridae; genus Steganacarus; species Steganacarus magnus. The sequence goes on from JAQIVF010000883.1 coordinate 16,030, forward strand.
ATTTTGTATTTACTTTTATGCGCATATCATATTAAAAGTATTCAGTGTTTTAACTATAACTGATGGAAAATTAGTTAGGCTTTGAAATAGAGTCCGAAACCTTAAAAAATTTAAGGCCCGACACCTTAAAGCCCGAGACTGAAAAAAGCCCAACAATTACAAAAACTCAAAGCCCGACCCTATTTCAATATTGAAAATATTTATTACTTACTAGTGTTATCCCGTTTGCTTTGCAAACATTTATAAATTAGACATTAAAAACGAAATAATTAAATTAACCGTATAAACAGTATATCTAACTTTCTTCTCGATATTTCTCAACTTTAATTTATATTTTATAAGCTAAACATTTATTATCACACAATAAATTGTTTGTTCGCAGCACAACACTAAGTAATGTGACAGAACACTACTGCGTTGCCTTAGAAGCTGAAAGAACAAAGTAAAATGATTAGTATAATAATATGATAACGACATGAATTTCAATTAAATTTCAATTAACCTCAAATAGGTTATTGAGTTTGGTTATTGTAAGTTGTTTTATTAATTTACAATTACCTAAAACAAATAAATTTATGAAAATTAGTGCAATTTGGATGAATTTTGAAAACATTCGGGCTTTCTATCATTAAAGTTAAAAGCCCGGCCCGAAAAGTGAAACGTCTCCGCACACGTTAGCACAGCTCAGGGTACAAACTGTATGGGTTTCTGATATATACTTAATACACTTATAACCAATACTAAATCGTTACAAGAGTTACACCTCAATTCGGGGTTTAAGGCCTGGCCTTAACTCCGCTAAACGCCTGGCTTATCAAAAGAGGTTAAAATATCGGGGTGTCAACCAGTTAGCTATTGCTAACACTCGCTAATGCTTTGCAAATTAAATTGTTTACAACCTGTTAGTACCACAATCCGTATTCACACGTTCCTATCGTTTCGTTACACACGTGAGCGTTCCTCAACACACGTCGGTCCTTAGCGGTGTAACACACGTCCGTCGTTCGTATCGGGTGTTTAGTTGCAGTCGCGACGATAACAGCGATGAATTACGAGTGAAATGAAATTATTTTTATTGATAATAAAATCAGAGAAAGTATAAGAGAAAGAGAGACACGAGTTGATAGTTATCAGATAACTATTTGATTTGGTTCCTGTTACACTAGGCGTGTCACCGACTAAAAGCTGGTCACTGTGTGGCCAAAAATGGTCTTACGGGCCAAGTTTGTGTAACAACGGACGTAA
>JAQIVF010000884.1:0-17265 GCA_034698365.1 Steganacarus magnus
TGTCCACACAGACCAGATGTTTTATTGCCCGTTAAAAGCAATGGCCAAACCGGTAAAACAAGCGATTTTTGCTGTAATGTTAATTCCCTCAATAAATGCGACCCAAAAATTTTATATTACGGCCCTGTTTTGGGTCGCGACCCATAGTTTGAAAACCTCTGATCTACAAAATAAAAATTATTATTTTAATTTTTAATTTTTTTAACATACTAGTTTTAACTTTTTAGGGTGTGGTAGAAAAATTCATTAATAAGAATATTTTTATAATTTTTTAAAAAATAAGTGAAATTTTTTAATGTAATTTTGGCGATTTTTTGAAGTATATTGTAGCACTATTTTTATGTACAATAAATATTTTTTTACACTCTAGAACGAGAAAATCCAATACAAATACTATTTGCTACTATGTAGAAAGAGATGGATTTACCGCTGACACAAAAAATGTTAATCCTATGGACTAAAAGATAATTATATTTTATAAGAAAGTTTAAAGTAGTTTTGAATTAATTTTATGAGTCATATAGATTGGAAAATGTGGACAAAATTTTTTAACTTTTTGCGGACACAAATGCAGATACATTTATTTTAAAACACGAACAATTATGGAGACAAAAATGTGGAAAAATAAAGTCAAAGATTTTATATATTATTTTCATTTTGAAAAATAGAATTATATTGAATAATAAGGTACATAATTAAGTCTTTTTGACTTCAATGTTGTTTTCGATCTGACAATAAGTTCTTAAATATTGAAAATGGTTTTCGATATCTACTGACACGAGATGAGTGAATTGATTTAGCAATTTAGTAGCAGGATCTAGCATTCCAGTGTTGTCTGTAAGAGTTCTAATCAAAGAAAGATGAGGGTTCTTAATCATACTTTGCTAGATTTTAATTTGATAAGTACGTTAAGTTTAGAGTGAATCGAATCATAAATTTCTAATTGTTTCTCGGCTTCTAATCTTTGTTGTCAAAGCATTAAAATTTATCCCAAATAAAATTAAATCGAGACACGTTTACCAACTCTTCAGCTAATTTATTGCTTTTTATCTGCGATTTCACAACTTTAAGTGCAGCTGAATTTTAATCTTCAATTACATTTAAAATTTCCTTAATATTAGTGAGGTTTTCACAATAAAATACTGCAGTTTTAATGAATTTATTCACCTAGTAATCACATGATTTGGTGGAAGTGCTAAACCTGTTACTTCATAATAAAGATTCTTTTTTTATTTGATTTTTTCAAAATTTTCTTCATGTTTGACATTTCTAAATTATGACACTATCGTTAAATCGCAATCTTCTTTCGATTAATTTAAAGTGCTTTAAGATACAACTTAGCGATATGATATCTTAGCGAATAAAAAATAGTTTTGTCGATGGAATGGTAATGCGCTTTCTGTACGCTTTTGATTATTTCGTTTGAATTATGAATGTCGAATGCCACTAGAGTCATGTCTGCACTTGAGTTTCTTTTTATTGGTTCGCGATAATCTCATTTTCATTGTTTGTTTTCGAATTTTTGATGCCATTAATTATCGTTATCTTATCAATCGCATCCGTTACATATTCTGCACATATCGGATGAGCGGTATTACGTCGGTCATTGTCGCGAAGACTTTCTGCCCATCTTAACCATTTATTTGACAATTGTGACTTCCATAAAATAAATTTCGCCAACGAACTATAACTGAAAGGATTATTAGTACAAGTCCGTTGAACCGTTGAAGAATTTAACGTGATTTTGCAGTTTCTCACTACAAAATTTTCTCCGACTAAAAATGTCTTTTATGCAGTTATATCAGCAATAAAACACAAAATTTAGTCCGTTAACATTTGCAAAAAAAAACAGCAATGCTGTAATTCGGGATTTTCTATATTTTAAAACTTTTAAAAACAGCAAAATCAAATATATGATCAGGAGACCATTCTTGCAAGCCATTATTAGCTCGAAATCCACTCACGAAATTAAAACATTTCCAATAAACAAATTGTAATTAAAAACAAAACTTTTAACTTTAAAATCCAATTTTGCCTCAAAAAGTTTAAAATGCGTATTGTTATCTTTTCAATTGAATTTTAAAACTTAAAACCAGCGCTCACATAACTTTTACCTACATTTAAAGTATTAAAATTCGATTCCGTTAAGTGCTAATGTAAAATTCGCAGTTTTTACTAACGTATTATGTTTGGTTAAAGAGACCCGGAAATAGATAGTAATTCAAATCAAACCAGAATTCATTGTTAATATACGATTCTGCTCGCGGACACATTGTTGATGAGATTAAATATTATTTAAAAATGAATGTGAAACTAAAATAGCCGATGCGCACCTTTTCTAAATCCGGACGATTTCTCCATTCACCGCTCCTTTATAACAAAAGTAAAAGATCTTCACTTAAATTGTTTTTGCAAAGAAAAGATAACACCAACAGAACTCGCTAAGAATTAGAAAGAAAGCTGCTTATAGTGAAAGCGTTTCGGTAGGTTTATATGGTTTCCGCTTATGATGATTATATGTATGTATTTATTGATAAATTTGGTTTTGTAACCATTAAATATTAATAAATAATGTTTAGGCAATACACAAATATACTGTCTATAGATTGACATCGATGCGAGCAATCGATAAGGTTTAAGTGTTTAACCGAATATTACCAAAATTAATATTTAAAGAATATAAAAGATATTTTTAACTTTTTTCGAGAATATTTATTCGCATATTCAAAGATTTTTCGAGAATATAAATCCGCTCTTTAATTATGATTCAAGATTTTAGACGTGAATTGATTTCACTGAAATCGTGTTAATGTTTATTACGTATCTATATTTTATTGCAACAAATGTTAGTCATTTAAATATTAGAATAGTTTCAAAACACAAACTTCATTTACTTTAAAATATTGTTTATATTTCGCTAAATTTACGGTAAATGTAAAATACGTGAAACGCATATACAGTCACAAAAAGCTCGAACCACTTCACTATGCATCGCAATGCGCGAAATCTGAAGCGTGTTTCTCGAAAATCGATACGAATGTCGCGCACCGAACCTCAATAATCTGATCACTAAACATATGTCTGTCACGAACTAACCAACGCATACCGCAATCGTCGCAATCAAACGGATTTGCCTGCAAATTCATTACATTTCTGCTGTCACTGACAAAAAACGGTCGAAATAGTGTTTCATTGAGACGCGTTAAATAATTCTCCCTCATATCGATCTCAAGCGGACGATTGATATTCGCGAACCAATTCGTATCGAAACTCGAGTCATTCAATTGATTGCGCTGTAAATCAACGATTAAAGTGGTGTTCGACTCGCTATCAAACTCGAACGCATTGTTGGCCACAAAATTGATGAGTCCGTCGCTTAGCGTTAATTCTTGCAAACGATTGAGTTTGTGAAACGCTTTCGCTGGCAGTGAACGCATTTTCTCCACACTCAGAGTTAGCGAAACCAGGTTTACCAGTGTGTTTAGTGAAGCGAAAAGTTGCGACACATTTTCATGCAATAGTGTTGCGCCGCTTTGCTCGAACAGCTCCACACGCGCTCCAGTGTTATTAAACGCGTTCACACTTATACGCTTCAGTTTGCTTTCGTTAATTATGCTGATAAATCTGAAGGTAATGTCGGCGAACGTGTTTTCTTCGAGTTCCTCTGCACCGCTGTTTGCGAGAATGAAAAAATTAAAATTTTTCTCCGTTTGTGGCAAACTTTTGCTCATTGCTCGGAACAATCGAGTGACGTTAAACCACTTGCTTGTATCGCATTTTATTGTTTTCGATTTATAATTGCAAACACACGGATAAGTGACGCTTTTTGGTAAACATTTAGCGCTAAATCCGCAATGAGTCATAAAAGCGAGCAAAATAATTGCTGCTAACAAAAGAAAGAAAAAATTCACTGATTGATTAAAATAGTTGAAATTTCAAAAATGTTTTATTTTTACTTACAGTTTAATTTCATTTCACTTTAGCTTCGAAATTTTTAGCTCTTAAACCTATACTGACTGTAAACCGGATTAAATATAAACTTATTTTCAAACATATTATATGATTTATATCCTATCCTTGTAACAATTTCTATATATAATCCTTGGAATATTTATAATTGCTTCCAATTGTTGGCTAAACTAATTTGTTACAAAAATAAATTAATTCAATCGATTATAAAACTGCGGGTATGAATGGAAGTTCACATTAAGTGCTTTTAATGTCACTGTTAGTGATATTCACAATTAAGTTGTATATTACCGAACCATTTCTATGAACTTGTGCTGTTTTCTCGAATCAGTCAATATTGCAAATATCAATATATCACAGAATATTTATTGTTCCAATAAATAATTAGCAAAATTCTGCAATAATAATCATAATTGTGTGCTTAATTTTCAATATTATTTATTAAATTGCAAGTAATAAATGTCTTGTCTAATCATTCAATGATGATATTAATTAATTATTAATATAAACTAATAGTGATAATCGAGAGCATAGAGTAAAGTAGTGACTTATAGTATAATATACTGTGTATAAATAAATTTATAATAAACAATATGTATAGACTTATATAAACAATTATTATAATAAATAGCTCTTCTCTAATCATGTATTACACACCTGTTAATGCAATACATTTTCAATTGCACTACAATTGAAAAAAAATCATTTAAAAAATAATGTTTATTATTATATAATTAAAATTTATTTTGGTTTGAAAAATTTTGTTGAATACAAAAATAGATACTGATATACTGCTATTTAGTTTTGCTTTTCGTCTGCTGTTTCGCTTTTCTCCGCTTCTTTTCTTGCGTATTATGCTCGTGTTGCAGATCTCGATCATGCAATTCTAATTTGAACATATACTCAATGAGCACCGTTTCGGTCAGATGCCGATAGTTTATATTTCGCAACTTCTCGAGGGTTTCGTACATCGAAGGACACGTCTTTTTGGTCTCGTCTCGCAGTGTTGTCGATATTAAAGTGATCGCAACTTTGAACACAACTTTAATGCCTGCAAAACAGCGAACATATTGAAAAACAATTGAAAACTAAGTTATACTTAAACTCTGTTAATAACAAAACGTATTTAAAACAAGTGCCTAAAATTATAATATTTCTTGAAAAAATGTGTTGATTATATACCTTCACAAAGGAACATATCCCAGACACGCAAAACAGTGGTCCACGGAAGCGTTCGCGCGTATATACACATAAACCATTCAGTCATGTATAATATTGGTTCGATATTTTGTTCTTTCTATTTGCGAACAACAAATTTTAAATATAAACATTTGTTGCTGATATCAATAATTAATTCTCATCGGAAAAAAATTATAGAATAATCATTTACCAGTAATTTATAGGAATGCGGCGAATATTTTTTTAAAAAGGCAAATAACATGTCACCGTGGAGTTGAAGAGTTTCGAGTCCCGGCGAGTAATAACCCGGAAGGTAATGGTCGCAAATGGTGACCAGCGACCAAAACGCGTGCTCCGCCGGCATATGCATAAGAAGAACTGACGCAATCGGTGCCTGACCCTATCGGTACATCCAAAACATTACTCAATTACTTGCAATTAAAATGCAATTAAAGATTGTGTGCATACCTGACAATATCCAATATCAGGCTTTAAAATGGAAAACGCTTTCAAGACCCGAAACAGATCCATTTGTCCGCTACCATTGCGTTTGGCAAACATCTCGTGCGACGGAAACTGTCGATGAATGTCTTTACGAATCTCGTCCACCACTTGTTCGTTACCAGCTTTGTTAACCAACTCGTCGAACACAAGCGGATTGTGTTTCATCTGGTGCTGAGCGCCGCACAGGTGAAGCCACGCCTGACCTCTCATCGAGTGAGGAATGCCTTTGCGACACCTGTCGCGAACTTTCTTCCATCTCTTCGTTATATATTGGTCCCAGTGTTGCAACATATAAAGCCACTTCTTTTCGCGTTTGCGAATCAGTTGCAAATCATTACTTGTTAAGTCACTAAAAGAGAATTTAATGAAACATTTTTTATTGCGCAAAATAAACGAATTATCGAAACATACGGTAAAACCTGCGCTTCATTCGAACCAACAAAAAAACCATATTTATTGCACTGTTTATCCTCTAAAGAGGACATATCACTATTATCAACCGAATCACGTAATCGTCTACTGCTTCGTCGAGCAATCGGATTCGAATTAGTCGAGTAAATCACGTTATCAGTCATTGTATGGTCATTTGATGGTCGTTTAGGCGACACATTGGAACGGCTCGGAGTCGTATTGTTTGCGGATTGTACTGATTTCATAGACACTATCGATTTAGTAGGCGAGCGAAGAGCGGGCGCCACTCTGTTACTCGCGTTTGTGGTTGTGCTGCCATTAATGGTGGAATACGCGTCACTCTCTTCGTTGCCGATTGAGGAATACTGTGTGGCTAACATGAACGGTGTCGGTGTCATCATAGCGCGACGACGCGGTGGCGAAGAGTCCATACGCGTTATCAACGGCTTCAGTGATGTCGAACTTGGAATGACTGTTTGCGATGACATTGTGGGCTGAGTTGTGATGTGATGTGCTTTTTGGTCGATTTCTTCTATAAATTTGGTCCAGATTTTGATGACATCGATTCAGTGATTTGTATGCGTAGTGTTTGTGTGTGTTTTATATTTATATGATATATTATTATTTGTTATTTCGATTAATTATTGTTAATACTATACTTAAAACTTATATATACTGTATATTATATTATCATATATTGAAAGGAAAAATTTGCACACAATTTAAAATTATACTAATTTAGCGGTTTTGCAAAAATTAAAAAAAACAACTAATAATAATGACAAATACGTGTAACAAATATAAAATTAAAATGTAATAATTACAATAACTTAAATTTTAACACAAATAAATCTCGATTATAGCAAAAAAATAAAACAACAAGTTGTGGATATATATCAGTGTATTTGAGACAACAAAGTGTGTCGTGTTGTGGTGTATTGTGTTGTGTTGTGTTGGCGTTAATGACAGTTAGTGTTTGTGGTCATATCGTTCACGATTTGTTTAACTGATGACGAGCGCAATATATCTGTCTAATAGATTCACTACATTTTGACAATAACCTAAATAAATGAAAATATATCGTTAAAAGTTGTCAACAAAAAAGCATTATAAATGCATTACTCGTTAATCAAGTTTTTATTTAATTTGCATATTTAAATATTTCGACAACAGTTTGAAAACAGTTTTGTTGCCAAACGGTTGGCGTTTAATTTTTCGAAAACAAAGTAAAAATAAAAAAGATTATATAAATTATACGAATACACACCTCTTAAGCTGATTCCATATTTGTTTTTATTACTGTAACAGTAAGCGTGAGTATGCGTCACACAATGCGCGACAAACACAGTGACCCCTCAACAGCACAACAGTGAAACAGTGCGATATTACTGACGAGCAAACGTCATCACAAACTGTGTGCGCGTCTAACACTAACACTGCTCCCCAACTTATTTCTATATAGTAAGCCTTTAAGCAGTGATTTATGTGCTCACACTTATTCACCATAAATTACGTTTAATGAATGTGGGCTCATGTATAAATGAATTAGAAAACAATGCATCAATTCAATGCAATTCAATTCGCATGGGAGCTGAGTGTTACAAGGCTGAAGCTTTCAGACTAGTGTTGTTTTGAAAACAGTTTTTTTTTGAAAATTTGATTGTATTTTGATTTTGATTTTTAGAAATAAAATATAATTTTAATTGTGTTTTGATTATCGTTGTTGTATTTAAAAATTATTTTGTTTTTAATTTCTAGTGGTTTTTCATTTATGATTGTATTTTAATCATTATCAAAACACTCAAATAATTTTGATTTTTAACAATTAAAGCAACACTATTTAAAATAATACCGGCTGAGCTATTAATGTCGGAATGTATCACTGAATGACGCATAAATCTGGGGTGTTTTAAATTTAAAATAAAAAATAAGTTTTGCGACATTTCTGTCTCTGTCAGTTATTAGTTTAAATAAGTTTTTCTCACTTTTTTTTACTGACAGTGAAGAACAATATTCTTATTGTTAAATGCAAATATTTCGTTAGACCATACATGTCTAACCTCTTCAGTGCAATGAGATATAATTTTTAATGCAGAGATTCATAATAATAATTTGTTTATATTATCGACATTGAGAGTAAATGAGAGCAAATCAAAGTTTAAAATAAAGTATGCGAGCGATCATATTATTATTTTATAATTAAAACAATTTCGATTATTATTTTAAAATAAGTAAAGCTCAAACGTAATACGAAACCCAAAAAAGTGAGAAAAATAAAAGTGAGAAAAACTTGTTTTAAATTTATTAAGGATACTCGTATTTCGGTAGCTGTGTTTTTTAAATTAAATAATGTTTTATGGATTTTCCTCTATTATTATTTCTTTTAATTAAATAATAATCTAAGAACAAATGTTTACGTTTAGCATTTTTACTAAATAAATTTAAAGAAATTGGATGGACAGCAATAATATTTAAAATTCAAAACTATGCATATAATGAACTTTCTTAATGAATTTCGCAAAAATCTATCACACTATTATATAATATCACTGTAACAAAAGAATACTGCTTTAATAATGTAAATTAATAACTACTGTATAAAAGGAGTCAAATGCAAATAAATATAATGAAATACTTCAACTTAAAGCTTAGAACTAAACAGAAAAATTTCTGGTTAAATTAACAAAGAAATTGAATTAATAACCCATTAATAATTTCGGACTTTCTTATAAAACCGGGTAAAACGCTATTAACCCGTTTAAGAATAAGAATAACAGTGGGTTTGCTAAGCATTTATATATAATGAACATTTGCGTGATTTAATTTTTTTGGTGGGTTAATATTTTTAAATTCTCATCACATAAAATTTATTGAATGAAAAACTTTTCAAACAGTCTTTAAGAAACGGTTGGTAAACTTTGGCGCTCATAAATAAAGTTTAACGACTGTGCGATGATAAGAAGTAGCACTTAATGCACGCATAACAGTGATGTGCTGTGATTGGTTGCATTGTTTAAGTGTGCGCATGCGCTATATTTTTTAAATGCCTTTTAAAATGTTATTTTTGTGCAAAACAGTTAGGAGTTGTAACAGTTAAATACGCTTTGAGATTTGAAAAAGTAATTTCTCGTATAATTGACGGATATATCAATATAAATCAAACAAAAGTATAAAAAATGTCTTCAGAACCTAAAGAATCGGCAGTTGACTTAAGCAAACAAAAGCAGGAACAGTTGCCATCAATGGTGAAGTCACACCTTCCGCCGCATCTTCAGCCCAGAGTTAAGAAACCGCTCGTGACGTCCACTAATATCACCAAAAACGAAGACAACGCGTCGACACCCGCTGTAGTGAAGAGACGACGATTCGCCCGATGGTTCAATTCGCCGACCGACGCATTCCTCTCGCCGTGCACTCAGAAACTGATGAAACCTAAGACCGATAATGCCATACAACCACTAAATTTGGATGAATGCGACGATAATAATGATGGTAATGAGCAGGTGGTGATGGATTGCGAGTAAAGACAGTCGCAAATCATTGCCAAAACATTACATATCAAGCATTTTATCAGCAGCTAATATTAGATTATATTTCTTACCAAAATACACACTCATCGAACCATTTGTGTTTATACTGTTCAGCATTCATTGCAAAATGTTTGCATAAAATTACAAATAATTTACTTTGATTTTACATATATTTTATACCATTCTAATGATTTTATAATTTTTAAATTTCATTTTCATTTAACTAAGTATTTCCTATCAACTGTTTTAAAATATTTCCAAAAAAAAGATTTGTTTAAAAATTATGATCAATATTTCACTCAAATATCATCAAACACAACACGGTATTCATTGATACCAAGCAATTATCATTAATGATGTATAAATAAAATTTTTCTCAGTTTTTCTTTACCGTAAATTATAATTACTGTGCCAAACATATCCTTAAAACAAATTTATGAACTGTAAGCAGCAATGAAATTAATTACTATTGATTACCTTTTGTTTTATTTAAAAAATATCAAATTTGATGTAACGGTACGAAATAAATATAACGAAATAATAAATAAGTATTATTTTACTTGTGTTTTATTAATAATTAATAATAATTATTATAACAAATTAAGAAAGGATTCATAAGTTATTCAATCAGATATAAAGGCGACAAACAAAATGATTGTCTCTTAAATGACATTAGTATTAGTTAGCAGTGATAACTTGTAATCACATTTTAAAAAACATTTACAATAATATCACTATAAAATAAAAAAAAAGTTCATCAAAAAACTGAGAAATTATAGTTTTGCCGATTATTTTTAAAAAAACTTATTAACTTAGAAGTACAGTACACATGCGCAGAGAGAGATATGTTTCGATCAATTTGTTTTCTTCTTTTATAAACTAATTAATAATTAATTAATTTAATAATTCACTAACTATTCTGTTAATTATTTTTTGCTTAAATATAATAATATTTCAATTTATATATATAGTTATATATAATATATACTTAGGTAACTAGTAATACAGCGATTAATTTAATTTAAATTCTTTTTAATAAATTAGGGATACTGTTATAGTTAATATAATACAACTTGTCGTTCGTCAGAATTGAATTCTGATGCCGAATGAATGTGTTGTGACTCATGGGTTTGTGATTCGGTATCGAAGAAGCCGACGTGATGCGAGCCGTCGGTCACGATCACCGACTCCTGAACGTCTTCCACAAAGATATCATACATTTCGACAGCGTTTTCGTGGCACTGTAGCTGATATATTTCGCTCATATCGGCGTCCATTTCCAACGAGTGAGACTCGGCCTCGGCTTTCACTAACTGTTCGAGTTGTGCGGTCGCCTTCTCTGTTTCGGCGTCCATTGACTCCATTGCTTGCTCTTCTAAACAGTTCGCGTTCTCCTCCTCGGCGTACACTCCTTCTCGCTTCTTCGGGTCAGTGGCTGCGAGCGCCGCAGCGAATCTGTCCTCCCATTGACTCGTTTCCTCCACAAGTTTTAAAGTCTCGATGAATTTGTTCACTTTTTGTTGCATCGCGTCCTGAGCGGCCATCAGATTCTTCTTTTCCATTTCTTTTTCCTGAGAATTAAAATCGAATAAATAATGCATTGAACATTACATGCAAACAAAAACGCAAATAATTTCGTTAAAACTAACTTTTAAACTTTCTTTCAAATTACTGAGAGCGAGCCTCAAATGCGAAATTTTTTCGTCTAATTCTTTCTTTTTGGAAGACAATTTCTCTTTTTCTTCACGCTTTTTAGCGACCGTCTCCTCAGCCTGTTTCTTCAACTTTTCGCATTTGGGACAAGGAATCGGCGCATTCTTGCAAATCTCTGCTTTAGAGGCGGAACACGTGGCGTGAAATAGTATTCGGCAGTATTTGCAAAATAGTATCGAATCGATATCACACTCGCACTGCTCGTCGCACACATTGCAATTTGCGGGAAGATTACCAATACTTGAAACAATGTGCACACCTTTAATAAAAACAAAATATATACATTGTAAATATATAGAAAACTATATTTTTTTAAAAATCCAATTACCGGGCGATATTTCTTGAGGTTCAATGCCTATAGACTTAGTAGATTTGCCATTACTGACAACATTTGATTTACCGGTTACACCATTACTGTTAGTATTACTGGTTGGTATATCGCTATTAGTAACTAAACTCGCATTATTACTGGCAGTGACGCCACTCTCGCCATTGCTGGTTATCAGTAACCGTCTTTTTGCTTTTCGTTCCGCGATTTCCATTTTGGTAATACGCTTAGCTTCTAGAGCTGCGTTCGAGAATTGAGGATTGGCTGTCGTGCGACGTTTTCGCTCACATTTGCGATTTTGGAGCTCAGTTAGCGCTTCCTTAGTAACCAAACCTAATAATCAAATTTCAACAAATAATTTTAATGACTACAACAATCAACAATATCAACAAACCTAATGCCATCATAAAGTGATCCTTCATTTGTTTATCAGTTAATTTGAGAGCACTTCGATTAGTGTTTAAGCTCTTAATAACTGGCACTTTAGTGGTCGACTTTGTATTATTGTGTGTGCGAAGTAGCAGTGAGGTTGAGTGAACTTGTTGTGCAGTGGTTGGTGGCGTTGTGGACGATTGCGATGACGAACTCGAACTTGTGGTCGAACTCGTCGGCGACGATGATAATGGCAATTTCACTATTGGTTTGAGATAATTGTAAACATTCTTCTTTGGAACGACGAACAATTGCTTCTTCGTAGCGGTAGCCACAGGGACCAGAAAGTGTGTTTGACCAGTAATCGACTTTATTGCTAACGCAGGCATTTTAATTGTCTGCGCATTTATGGGCACATTTTGCTTAGTGATCGCGTTCGTCCCCAACTGCGGTATTATGAGCGCCGGTCGCGGCGGCGCTGCTATCGATCGTATCGGCTCTGACTTCACATTTTCCGACTTTATGTTCTCGCTATTATTCTCGTTATTGTCGGTGTCGTTGTCATTACTATCGTTGCTATTAATTTCATTGTTGGTTATCACACCGTTATCTAATTTTTTATCCTCTTTCTTATTCTCTGAGATTGAAGATAATTTGTCTATTCGGCCAATTTGTTCGCGATATTTTTCTACCGCTATTTTCTAGTTACACATCGATTACATAATTAATTGATGAAAGCAATAGTGAAGATAAAACTTATATTTATTTTACCTGTTCTTCAGACAACTTTCGGATCACGCCTTGTAATTCGTGTAATGACTTTGTTAATTCTTGACTCTAAGAGTTTAAAAAAAGAAATAAAAAATAAAAGTTTAAGTAACGCCAAAAATGATTATAACTCAATTTAAAAACTAATTTATGTGTGCATAAAAATTCCAAAAATAGTCTAATTATTCATATAAACATTTATTCGATATTTTAATGAACTTTTTCATAGAAGATTAGACACTAGATTAGTCATATTTCCAAATGTGCAATGAAAACCTATCAATTTATTCATAACTCAACAAAAAATGATACGAAAAAAGTTATGACATTACATTTATACAGCTTAATCCACCTTTATATAAGCATAAAAACAACATCACTTTGGCACTAATAGATAACAGAATAATTTAAATAATATGCTAATACATTATATAAAATCAGGTGTCATATTCCACTTAACTTAAAAAAAAAACTAAAATGAGTGCGCTCTCAACTTTGTTTCTGCCTCTTATCTCCATCGCTAACTAAATTGCGATGTTTTGAATATTGAATGAGTTGTATCATAAAAGTGCAATTTATCGTAAGCTTTTCATTTTATTAGAAATATAATTTATAAATACGCAGTCAAATACACTTAATTACTGACGTATACGATATAAATTCTGAATAATAAGGCAAATAAGAAAAGAGAGACAAAAAATCGATAATAATAGCGCAAAAACGCTCTCAACAAAAACTTATTTAATTTTATAGGAATACTGTACTGTAGATCTCGGGTTTCAACATATAAGTATATAGTATAGGTATAGTGAATGAGACGAACATTAAATAAAAAAATTTAAAAGATGGCAAAAGTTTTTTAAAAAAAATACGTACAAAATGATCGATTTGTAGGAGCTTTTAAATTTATATATAAAGTGATAAATAAATCTTGCATAAAAAATACATTATTATTATTATTTTTATTACGAATAATAATAATAATAATACAGTATAAAGATATTTGACTGTATTAGAAATAACACTCTTTCCCACATAAAAATAACAATTTCAACAGTTCTGTAACTTTATTTATAAAAATGCAATAAACAGTATAAAAAAATCGTGAAAAGTATTAAGCGTAAGCTAATAATATATTTTTTTTGCCTAAAATGTAAACTTACAGCATTCGCAAAATAAATTCTTTCAACATTTTTCTATAATAGTATCGATCGGTTTATACATACACACACAGTAAAGTGAAAGTGAAAGACACCAAAAGTTTCTCTCTCTCTCTCTCTCACTCTGTGCTCTCCTATCGTCGTAAAGCTTAATTCGAGAGGAAAAAAACTTTTATACCCAAAAAATAACATTAGAAATTTTATTATATACAAAATGTACGCAAAACAACTTCTAAACCCCTATTAGTTTATTTGTTAGTGTTTTGCGGTCAAAGAAATTATTTAGAAAAAAAACTAAACTCTAGGCAATATAAACTACTCAAACAAAAAACTATAGTCTAAATTACCGACAATATAAAACTGATGACTCGATTAATAGCGATTAACTTCGCTCTCGGAGTAAACAATTTCAGTGATACAATATGTTAACACAATCAAAATTATATTTATCTCTCTTTTAACGTCATTTATGAGTTTATATATATATATATATATATATATAAGATTAACTATATATTGTGCAAATGTTCGCATTCTGTTGCACACATACACACACACATAGTGAGAGAGAGAATAGGGAAGAGAGAGTAAAAACGGGAACACTGAGAGCGAAAAAGTTTCGATCGATACCAGAACGAAGCTATGATTTTTCTTTTCGCTCTTCAAAAAACTGAAACTGCTTTAATGCTAAGCGAAAATATTTTTTCTCGTTTACTCGCAGAAAAAATTTGCGTTTAGAAATTAAATACAATAATAGTGGCATTAAAGTGTGAGGCAAACAACGCGTTACACACAAATTAAATAAAAATGAACTTTCAGTGTGAAGAGTGAGTGAACAAAATTGTTACACAAAACTATACATACACTGTACACACACACAACATAAATACTTTCTTTACCTTTGGATCTGATTGCAGTTTCGAGAGAGTTATCTGTAAATAATAAAGAGAAAATAATCAATCATTATATATATATTTGCGGATTTTTCGCACAGGTTTTTTGCATTTCGCGTTTAAACACTTTTTGGCGTTTGAGAAAAATAAAGGCAACAAATATAAAAAAACATCAAGAAAGTATGCAATTTATTTAAGTACGAAAAATGCCGTTTAAAAGAAAAGCGAAAAACATTTGTTATTAAATTTATTGTTTTATGCAATTTCAATCAACAAAACAACATCCATTAAATTAATCTGAATAGATATATATATATATTTAATATTAAAAAAGTTAACGCCACACCGATATTGTGTTATTGCTATTCGTTGTGACGCACAATAAAAATTATTTTAAAATCATTACTGTTTCAATAATGAATACAAAAAACTCATGATATATATTAAATAATCAGAGAAAAAAAAACTAATATAACAAAAATTTAAAAAAATATATAATTTCGCGTATAATAATTAATAACGAGTTGCAAATGCATACAAACTTAAACGAGCGTATAATATTAAAATATAAGAGTTAACATATAATAAATAATAGGGAAAAAACTCATTTTAAAAAAACTGCAGCGAGAAATACTTTTATTGAATAAACGAAAAATGGCTGAAACTTATTGAGGGCTAAACTTTTTTCGAGCAAAGAAAAACTTATTGCGCGCAAAACCTGGCTAATTATGTCAAACCTGATGATCCAGTATTGTCTTCTTGAGCCGTTGCTGTATTACTAGTAACTCTTGCGAAGACATTTCGATCATTTGTTTTGTCTTCTACGCAAATATAAGCGCATTAAGAACGAAATGGCGATAAAAACAAACGTTACTACAAGTGGCGCGTTGTGCGGAGAACACCGCAAACACAAACTATAACCAAAGATTTTGCGAGCTGTGCGGGGAGTGAGTGCACTGCAATCAACTTCTAGTTTAGCGCTAATATATTCACTAGTTTGCAGTTACATTCGCCGCGACGTACGTATTAGTAAAAGTTACTAAACATTTTTTCTCTGAATAATGTGACAATATGTGATGATTTGTCTTAAACTATTATTATTATTACTACTGTTAATTACTTTTACAAAACAAATAACGATTATAACTCATTTTTATTCTAATAGAGATATTTTTTACAATTTTATAAATTATGATTCACTCTATATTTACCACCAAATAATAAACATAATTTTTCACGCATTTTTCACTCATAACATCGATAACGCAGTATTTTTTCTTTGTCAGTCAGTGGCACACAATGTTTTTTGATTGCGAACTCTTCTATATAGCGAAAGCATTGAAATAAAAAACAGTATAAATACTATTTTACTGCGACACACAATGCGGTACTGTAACAGGCGTTCAAATGTTTTTAAAAATTAGTACACAAAATAAAATGTCTTTTTTTCACCAAATTTTTATCGGTTTAGTGTTTTTGTCACCTACACGTTTGTATTGCATGCACGAATTTCGCTTAACACTTCGCACTCAGTTTTAACTTATCATATAACTATAACTTTCACTTATTTCTGTTTGAAAAGGTGTGGGCGATTACGAAAAAAAATCTATAGCGAGGATATATGGAGATATTTTTCGTTGCAAATGGTCAGAAGTGTGCTGCTCTTGTCAAATCGGTTTCATGTTTTTTCGGTTTATTTACCGGCAGTTATTATTGCGTTTTCTTGGGCTAATATTCCCGAACAATTAAAACGCCCAAATAAAATAGAAAAAATAGTTAATAAAATATATGTTACATTTAATCATTTTATATTTAATACAGTATTAGTGGTTTTTAGAGTCAGTTTGTTTGAGTGTGTGCCTCCAAACATGTCTACATTTGTTTGGGTCTTATAAGGATATGATTATATTGGCATTTGTATGATTGGTTCGAAAAACATATTTATATAAACTGAGCGGTAATTGAATAACTGAATGCCCGAAACAAACACTTATTGGTGTCATTAAAAGTAGGACTGTTTCCCAAAACATATCCTGAGTTTGTTACACTTATTTTTTTCTTAATTTATCGATTTTTTTAAAAAATAGTGCGAAACGAAAGTTTTAGAGACTTAACATAAATAAATTCAAGTATACTTCTGAGTAGCAGTACTTTATTTTATTATATTTACTTTAGTGTACGGCAAACCGTGAAGAAAGGTTAAGCGAAAAAATATTTAGTGTGTGATGTGATGTGATGTATCATTTTAGTTATTTGTTGCGAACGAGAGCACACAAAACTGTTTTGGTGTGTCAAACGCATCACAGATGGAGTGAGCAATGACTGCATGCACATGTGACGTTGAACTAAAATATTGATTACTAAAGAGCGGATTTATATTCTCGAAAAATCGCTGAATATGCGATTAAATATTCTCGAAAAAAGTGAAAAATATTCTC
>JAQIVF010000885.1:0-17264 GCA_034698365.1 Steganacarus magnus
TTGTTTAAAGAATAATTAGGAAATAGTTAAAGATTTTGCAAAGAATTTTCACCCTTTTTATCAAAGAATTTTTAACTTCTTGCACAAACTATACATTCTTCAATGCATATCATGTTAGTTATCTGTATTTATGACAGGCTTTTATATCGTAATTTTATATTTATATTCGTAATTCTAGACTTTAATGTATTTTACACTTTAAGTAACCTTACAATATATAATAGAATATTATTAATATATAACGCTAATTATATCATTTTATTGCTTACGTTATCTTTGCAAATAATTCCGTCATAGTATGGCTTCTCAGGACAGACACAGCGATACATATTACCCGGAAGTGGTATACATATATGCGAACATTTCGATTGATAGCAAATATTGTTGTGTGGGGGCTGTCGTGACGAATGAAAAATTCCAAAAGTCTGCGGAAATTTAGATTGTTTTAAGACATGCACTGATTTCGATATATTTTTCCAAATATTGTAAACATTAGTCGCGGCCACAAAAATAATAAAATCGTTATAAAAACCGATTTTTCCAATTTCGGTGAAAGTTGAGTCGAAACTATGCAATTTGTTACCAGAAAAATCAATCATCAAAATGTTTCCACTGCTCGATAAACCAATACACTTCGATTCATAATCAATAGTTATATGATGGATATACTGGTGACTTTCGTAAAGCACTTTCGGCTCACTTCCGTCTTGATTCGCTTTAATAATCTGCGTATCGTTAGTCCAGAGTAAAAACGAGTCAATCGGATTCACCGCTAGTATACTATCTTCCCTGATGTTAGCGTTCAAAACGAAGCGATTATTGTTGACATTGATTCGAAAAACATGTATCTCACTTCGGAGCGTGTAATACATCAAACTGTGTATCCAATCATAGCTAATCGAGTTAGAATGAGACACTTTTATTACAAACTCGTTATCGGTTATATCATTCAATTCTGCATTCATTTGAATTTTTAATATTTGTTCGTTTTGTAGCAGAAAAGCCGCATTGACATCGACCTCAAAATCAATGTCTCTTATGATAGTTTTAGCTTTATATTCTAACCCATCGCCGCTTTGAATTGTGATGCGATCGTCATTCTCTATTAGTTTATTTAACTCGAATCGAGTTGTTTGGTGATTCACTTTTTCGATCAGCAGGCAATACGCGCGTTCGTCGCATAATGCGATTAAATTTCGCGACAGAATAAGTGTCAACAAATTAAGATAAAATTTTATTGTAATCATTTTTAATCATTAAATGTGTGCGCATTTATTATAGTGAACTTAGTGTACAGAAAATATTTTCTCTATATTATATAGTACTGTTATACTATATATATATATATGAGTTTATCTACAAATTAGAGAGAAACGGATGATGCATAACCGCTTTGATTCATTTGGTGTGTAATGAATCACTGAATATTGCATCCTATGATATTTTTTTGACGTCAATTATTTTTATGTGACTTCTGCTGCTTATGAGTAAGAACAGGAAATTTAGGTTTTAACGAAAACAATTTTATATGGTTTGAAAACTCTAGTTTAAATCGAGGAATTGCTATTATAGGGGTTGCCTTAATCCGAACACTTTTGCATTATAAGTATAGCAAAAATCTCTGTGCATAAAAAATTCATTGCTATATTCGAAATTTGTTATAAACCGATGTACCATAACCGAGGGCAGACTGTATTTTAAAAATTCAAATACTGTATAATGTATTTAAGCGCGGATTTAAATCTCTTGTAAAAGTGAATATTAAGCGAAGATTAAAAATCTGGAAAACTTATTGAAATCTCGAAGAAATGCGTTTATTATTATCATTTTTTGATTAACGAAAGTGTGATTTATTTATATCAATAATTAAAGTAAGTTATCGTTGGATTGATGACCACAGAAACACAAAGTAATGCAAAGTTTTTTTTATCGAATACAGATTATCTGTAATAGATTCCAATAATTTATTAAAATTATACAAAATATTTATTTTTATTATACATTAAAAGATAAGATGTAAAACTAACTTTTGGTGCAAACAATTACTATTGACTCATATTAATAGTCACTACTGATTGCCTTCGACTGATGTCAGCGGCAATTCATAATGCGTGCCATTATCTGACGGTCTTTTCTCGTAATACAGTGCACACAACTCATTCGACTCGCAATAGCAGCACAACAGCCACGGAATTACGTCTGCGATGCCGTGTCGTAACTGTTTCTTGTAGTGATGATTGTCAGCAGTTCCACCACCTGGTGGTCCGACTAATAGTTTATTGTGGACATAACAACACTGCTGTCCACCACCTGTTGGACTCGCCAAACGTGATCGCACACAGAACTCGGCGTTTGGATGGAAAAAACACTGAGAAGCGTTACACGCGGGGTCTGACTCGAAACGATCGTCTTTTTCGAGAAATTCAACAGTTGGTGGACACGAAATGAGATCGGTTTTCGGTCCTGAATCGTAATGATACAACACTTTACAACTGCGCTGCTTTATCGTTACGATAATGTCGTATTTAATAATGAATAAACTCGACAATACTATTATTATACTTTTCATCATAGCTTTTCTCTCGTACTTCGTCGATATATAATTTAAACCGTGAAAATATAATATTGTTCATATAATTCATATATTATAGTATAATTCATTGTTGATTCACTGCAATGTTGTTTATTTCTAACACCCATTGTATTTCTGAACACACAAAAGGAAAATGTGAAAAACACTAGTATTTTTTAGTGAACTTAAAACCACCTCTTAATCGCAATACAAATGTAAATACAAATCTATAATTTCAACATCCGTTGTGCAGTTGGTCTGACATTATAAATGCTAAAACACTCTGAAAAAAACACGTTCACTGATATTTATCTTTTCTAACTGCACATAACCACCACTTAATCACAATACAAATAAATCTACTTTTGTATTTTTTAAGTAATTTTTTTCTAATTTCAATGTCAGTGTCAGTGTAATGATCAGTGTGTTCCTTAAATCGGGTGTTATGGTGTTATAACTAATGATTATATATGTGCCTCTCTTTTATAACCTATTATTAATTTTTTTAGGTATTAGTTTTTTATATTAGTCTTAACTTAAATTACAAGAAATGTTAGTCAAATATACAACTTAATTGATTGAAATTTATTTTACTTCACAGAAGAGTATTTATTTTTTGTAAAAAATAGTATTAAACATAGTTTTAGTAAAAAAAAATCTAAACATTGCTGTTATGGCAATGTTTTAATTGGTGTGTGACGTCGGTATCCCGTCCAGCAGAAAGGTGGCAAGATTTCCTGCCACTAAAAGTTTAGTTGGTATTATTATTTAAACTACTTTCAACACAGTCAAAATATGTTAGCTATTCCTCACAAATAAATTTGCAAATTAAAATGCAAAAAATTATATTATTATTAATTTTATTAACTGAGTTATTAAATTAAATTAAAAGTAACGTCCAAATTTCATTCCCCCTTTTTGTATAACATTTTAGTGCTTTGAGCAAAAGTGTAGTTTGTTTTAATGTATAAAGTATGCCAATCAGGCAAAAGTAACACGACAGTAAAAACCCTCCAGAATCGTGGCAGAAAAAATTTTAATGCGTAGACAGCAAATGGAAGCTGACTTATATACAATTCATAAAAAAATCTGCCACCAGTACCCAAGTTGAAAGTTGAACAACGATTCCACTGAAGTGTTAAAGTGAGCAGCTTATAGAAGGCTTTTTTGGTTAAAATATTTATTGTGATTTAATTGTTTCTATGATAGGAGGCTTTTTTGTGAAAAACTTTATTGTAATATTAATAAATGGATTTAAAATTTATGGATGTCAAATGACATTAAACGGTTACAGTAGATGTTTAAAATTCAACATTTAACAATCACATTAAACATTCAAATTTTGTATGATCCCGCTCCACACGAACGTATACAGTTAACATAAGAAGTTATCAAACAATGCTCCTATAGTGAAAGCGATTTCATGGCACGTGCTAAACAGCCAACTTCTTCCGTGTCCACCATCAAAAAAGGACCTACAATAGTATGCAGAGCTTGTAATTGCTTGTGGTTTGATTCGTTAATTTCGCTAAAATCGAGGGAATTATTAGCAAAATGAGTCTCTGAAGATGCTGTATGCAAAATAATTTCTTATACTTTCACATTTAGTTATACCTTTAGTTAACTTTACAATATCCGTCGATAGATTTGTAAACGTCTTGCTAATTACATTTGACGACACTTAGACTGTGAAAATCAAATTAAAACGTATGTTGCAACATTAATCACATTTTATGTTCAAAACATTGCGTCCACTAGCAATTTATAATGCTGCTAATAACTGGTAACTAAATAATCTCTGAACAAATCTCACAACAACTATAGAATCAAAATAGATTTTGATCTCATAATTGAATAAAAACAGTCTTTAATTCACCATTATTACTAAATTAAAAAGAGCACTCAAAATTTATTCGTAGTAGCAGAAGAGATATACCTTAATTATCATAAACACTTTGTAAAAATGTTTGATAACGTCGAGAGTAGCATATGTTCATTCTTTGTCTATAATCAAATAATTAAAGATATATAATTTAATGATAATCTTATAGATTTAATAATAATTAAACTAAAAATTTCGAAATGCTATTATTTATATCGATATGATTTCCCGCTTCTTCATTATTTTACTAATCTCATGAGTTTATTTAACAAGCATTTCCATTTATTATTAAACAACATTAATTTATGTTCATTCTCTGTCTATTTTCAAATAAATAAACATATCATTTAATGATAATCTTATAGATTTAATAATAATTAAACTAAAAATTTCGAAATGCTTTTATTTATATCGATATGATTTCCCGCTTCTTCATTATTTTACTAATCTCATGAAACATCTTGCAGCAACGTAAACATCACCTATACAAATAAATTTTTCGTTTTGGTTTAATGATATGGCTACGCATCAACTTTTGTTATATATAAGCGAATAGTTCTCGAAGAAGGTAGGAATCTTAAATTATTGATTTCTCTAGCTTTAAACAATTCTATATCCGATATATTGCAAAAGCCTACACCTAAATTGCTAAGCGTATTTGCAAATGGTATATCATTTTTCTGGTGCATGACTTCAGTTAGTTAAAACCCTTTGAACTGTTACCAAAGTGTGTTTTCAAATAATGAATCAAAATTGCTGCTTTTGGGTTGAAAAACGAATCTATTCTGAAAAGGTCGCACTTTATGAAAATCACCAAAACTAACTGATTTACCGCCAAATTTTTCTGTTGAATGGAAGATTTTCCGCAATCGATGGTCCACTTGCTTAAACTATGAAAACATATTCGTCTATTATTATCAACCTTAGGTCTTCAAGTTTCGAATGGAGCGTGTTTCGTAGGTCGGCACTGTATTGTGCATAGTTATCGATGCCGTACACTGTATAGTTATCATTTTTATCTAAAATAGCATGCACTGTCCGCGGAAATAATTCAATACATCAGTTTAAATATTGTACCGCCGTTAACATTTTTATTTTGGGGGGTTTCCTCTTTTCCAAGTAGAGAGCGTTGTTATTTAAAGCTAATGTTACATTTAGTGCCGATTCCTCAATTTCTTCTTAATCTTCGTTTAGTTTATCATTAGAGACGCCAAATTCAGGAAAATCCTTTTTCTTAGTGAACAAAGATAATTCCGAAACAAAAGCATATGTGTACGAATCATAACAAGACAAGTATTTTGTGAGCTATTTATTGTTCCTGAAATCCTGAATTTTAGTGATAACTCCTGGAAATAGGGATAATCCTTAATTTCCGGAATGTACGGAAAAACAGAAATGTTTAACTTTATTATAAAATTTTGCGGCATTTTTGAAAGATAGTCTAATTTTTTGTTAATTTAGACCACACTTACTCCCTCTTCTTATGGGTCTTATGCTTCTTTTAAACTCGAATCACTAATTTATGTTGAGTGTGTTGAATATTTGAATATGGTTTTCTATTTTCTTGATATCAGTAAAATTGTATACTGCTCTGCTTTTTTATTTTGCCTTCTTTCGAAACAGCAAACAGAGCTAAGACTTGTTTTTCAACTTTTCCCTAGTATTAACTCAGCTCGAAACTTGAAATATAATCCATATATTTGATTGTAGATGGCAGTATAGTCAAAAATTAAACAATTTTGAAAAATGCGCGTTGACCTTAACTCTAACTGCCCAATAGTATTAAAAGGGTGTTACTTATTACCAAATTTTACACAGACTATTCATACCTCGCGCTTACGCTTTCTAGTTATATAGTTAGTTGGACCAGTTTTCCCTATACTCTGAAAGAAGGCAAAATCAAAAAGCAGAGCAGTATATAAAATTACCGATACTCATAAAAGACAGCTAATAAATGCTCGCTTCTATTAATATACTCATAGATAGCAGAACTAATCATCAAAACACAAATTTGGTAATTTTGATATTCTGATTCTCGCCAAGTGTTGGGATTTATTAAGTAATATCACACAGACTTTTAGGCTACTCTCACATCGTATTATAGTATGCGTTAAATACTATTGAAAAGTTTATTCTTATTTTGTAGAAATTAATCGTCAAACAATGCGTTCAAAGAATAAGATGTTTCAATTTACTTAAGTTAGGAAGTGAATGACAGTTATGTTTTCGGTAAAGAAAATGTTTCATCGAATACCAAAACATAATTAATAATTGTCATATTAATAAATTTATATCCTTTCTAGTCTTTTTATTTACAGTATTAACAAATTTACTATAAAATTTTCAAAATAAGTATAACTTTTTAGATTATAAATTACACACTTTATTTACACTTAATTATAAATACATTTTATAAAGTGATCAGAAATAAGTTACTAAACTAAATAATAGTGCTTTTAGAGCGAAGCTTTTTTGGATTATTGTTAATAAAATTTTTGCGTCAGTGCTCTCACTATTTGTAACATTCATTATTTTATTTAATATAGTTATAATTTGATCTGCGATTTTTGTGTATAAAAATTTCACTAAATTTGGTGGTAACAAAAAATTCACGAAATCATTGTTAATCAATTAAAAAATATTATATTTTAAATCAATTAATTTTTCTATGGATTCTTAAGTAAAACTACAAAAATAAAGTAAAACTGTTGATGACGTTAATGACATATAAATTTGATTTAATTTCAAATCAACAGATATTTGCGATTTTGAAATTTTCATAAAAATTTCATTTATATTATTTTTTTTACTAAATATTATGTTAATTAAAAAAATTAATTTTTTGAAAAATGTATCAAACTATAGTTTTTAAATTTTTTTAAACATTTTTTGGTTGAAAAAGCGTATGTTTTAAAAATTTGGTGGTTATAAGAAAATTTCCACTTTTTTGGAGGTTATGGTGAAATTTGGGAAAATCCCAAAAATCGCAGCTCTGGTAATAATACTCATAAATTTAATTCATTTCTTAATAATGCAATAATAAAATCGTTAAATTAGTTGCAACATTAACAGTTAATGTTTGTGTGTGCGTATCAAACATATGGCGAACAATACGCAGACCAATTCAAAATTTCCATAAATTCTTCGTAAATTTGTTTGCCAACAGCAACAAAGTCTGTAACTGAATAATCGGCGACGTCTTTAGTGAATGCCTGATACTGTCGCTGTCCTTCTTGTGTTGCACCGAATGGCACAGATAATGGCATTTGCCTGCATGTTTCACTCACTGCATTGCAATCGTTGTCAATGTCTTCAAACACGTGATCGAAAGCAGTCCATCTATTGCTCGCAAATTTTGGAAAATATTTTGCAAATATTAGTGGCGGTAACGCATCTTTCAATCGTTGCGCGGCAACAGGTAATGGACCGGAATTACATGGCGGAAGAAATTTTTTCGGTAGTTGTGGTAATGTTGGTAGAGTTGGGTTTGATGGCAATGTAATTGTTGTGATTGTCTGTATTGGCAGTAATGATGCGTTGATTGTTGGAAGTGTTAGCAATGTTGACAGGATTGGCAATAGTGTTGTGTTGTTTGGCGGCAGTACTGTTGGCAGTTCTACTCGAATAACCGAAGTTATTTTAATTTATTAATAAAGACCCAATAAACACATATAACATAGTCTTTACCCGTTATTTCTGTTGAATCTGTTATCTCAGTGTTGGTGGTATCTGTGATATCAGTAAAATAGTCAATATCTGTGGTAATATGTGGATCATCGTCTTCGGGAATCTCGTCATCAGGAATGCATTTCAGATTCTCTTTGTTAATGCCTTTATTTTTGTCATCAAATATTTGATTTCTTTTCACCAAATCATTGATCGGTGCAATCAAATTGTCATACAAATAACACTGATCCCCATAACCATACTGTAAAAATTCCTTCACTTTTTTGTTCGAACCCACAAACATATCGGTGTCGATATCAGCGAAAAACCGATAACCGGTAACGTTATCGTAACGCAATGCAAAATTATAATTCAAAGGTATGGGATAATACGGGTCAACAAACTGTGCTTTTATTCCCTCGATTTCGTAATAGATGTGAAACATGTAAAACAATAGACTAAAAATAAATATAAAGAATGCAATTATAATTTAATTAATAAGTATGTGTACAGTATATATATATATATATATATATAACACTCACTCATTTGGAGCCCACGGAACACTCATATCGCCAGCCCATCCACCGATAGACAGATGTGTGTCAAAATGAGAGTTCAATGCCAGCAGAACTATTCTTTGTACGTAAGGAGAGAGTGTTGGATCGAAATAGATCGGAGAATACAGGAGTGTTTACTTAACATTTTCCGACTTGTAATTTTTAATTATTTAAGCGCGCGCTTAAGATACATTGTTGAAAATGGAACAATTTTGACAAATAGAATGTACTTTATATAAACAAATATAAGTTTACGATTTTAATCTTAAAATGGTAAAACCATTAAACGGAGAAGTGGATGCTATAGAAAAAACACTTTCCATTAATGTTTACCGTTCATATATTATCAAAGATAAGCTGAAGAAGTTAGGTTATGATGTCTTAGTGCTAAATCATTTATTACAATTAGAAATATATGGAAAAATCTTAAATTAAAACAAATTCTAGAATTTTCCATTTAAACAAAGATAAATAAATCTCAAAAGAATAGGTGTATAAAAATATTTTCTCAGTTTTTTATGGTCATTTGTGTTCTGTATGGTAGAGGCTCAACCATTATTCCGAGTTCCACTTAAATCCAAAGTCAATACCGACTTTTATATCAACAAAGTTTTAAAACCAATTTTTGATAAATATTTTCTACAATTATCAGGTAAATTGAGTTTATTAAAGTTTTCATACACCACAAAAAGAGAACAGCCATATAGCATTAAAGACGACAGTATGTCGAAGATGTTAGGCAAAGAACTGGAATCACTTTTATTTCTAACTCTGAAATTCCTGTCAGATCTCATGATAGCGCGACACTAGATTTTTTTGAAATTGGATACTTAAAAAAGCAACCATTCCAATGTAAAGCATGTTAACAAGAGTGGTACATAATAGACATCAATTAGACACCAAAGGTATTTCAGAGTTGGAAGAGACTTTTTCATTTCGTTGTACAGGACTCTGGCTCTGAAATAGAAACTTCCAAACTTCTTTATGTCAATTCAATAAAAATTTATTAAATAATAAAAAGTCGGAAAATGTTAGGTAAACACTCCTGTATTTAAGAAAATTTCCAATACTAGTGATCATTTGCATTGTTAACTGATTTACTGTTGAAATGAGAAAAGTTAATATTAACTGTAAATTACTTCCCATTTGCATAACCATAGTATTATATTCGGGACTTTTCCACGGATATAGAGTGCTGTTGGATCTGAATTGTCTCCGCAAACAGTGTGGTTCGGGAAATGAAAAACTCATATCAGCGAACGGTCCATCTTTAACACAATAATCGTTTGATGGGTCACCTCCTTTACCAAATTTCTCAAAAATTATACTTTTTTCCGGATATGCGAAATCCTTAACTGCGTTCTAATATTATAATTTTATTAATTAAGCAAAATCCAATAAAAAAATAAGACATTAACAACTGATGTGTCAGCGATGAAGTAAAGTAAGAAAGTCTAATTTAGTTATTGGCAGACATAATCGCAACATAAAATATTAATTTTTATGCAATTGAATCATATTTTAAAATAAAACCCACCCAATACGGCAAACAAATATCTGGATCAACTTTCTGCACATCCACTTCCATTTGTCTGGCAAACTCCCAGTGCCATAGAGGTCCGACTTCGAACTTATGCGTAGCGCCCCAGTAGTCATTGTGTCTCTTCGTAAAGTTAGCCACCACTCCGTTACTGTTAATCTGTTTCCACGCATTCGTCAGTCTGTTTATCTCGTCATCAGTTAAACATTTCACGTCTTTTCTGATACACGGATGTTTGAGCGATGAAACAGGACATGGAGGTTGGCTTGGATTAGTTGACGCAAAATAAGTTTGCATAAATAACTGTGCTGTCAATATCTCTTCGTTAGAGAACTGTGTCTGTTGTCTGCATTCTCTATAAATTTGGTTCAAGAATTTTTCTAAAAAAATGAAACTATTTATTGAAGTTTTAGAGTTTAATTTAATTTTAAATCTAATTTCTTACCGGTCGTGTCTTTAGTTTCTTTAGTTGTAAACGTGGCTGATATAATCAAAGAATAAATCAAAATTAAAAAATAAACTTTGATATACATGTTATAAAACTTAAGTTTAATCCATAAACACAACAAAAAATTTTCTTCAAGCTTTTTAATCTATAAGTTATTTGAAAAATTGCAAAAAAAATTACGGACTTCTTTATAAGTAGTAGATTTTATAACTCTATTTATGAAATGTTAGAGATGTCTTCTTTATACTTTTCGGTTTTTATACTAAACTTACAGGTACTTTACTATTACTTATAGGTTTACCGAATGACTGAAATGAGTTAACTTAGATTTTATTTTAGACGGTGTGTTAAACTAAGATAATACTAGTATTTTGTGAAGAAGTATAATTAATTTATTTCTTCTAGACTTTAGCCGAAACAATAAACATTATCAGACAATACGTCAATTCGTACAAACGCGTCAATTAAATAGTGTCTCAACTTTAATGGTTATTATTCAAATTATTTTATCTCTTAGTTTAATGATCTCAGATAAAAATGAAGTGATATTAACTTAAATAGTGAGTAAATTTTTAATAAAAGATACGTTTTAATGCCAATTCTTGCATTATTAGTTTTCTAATATTTTAATTAAATCACAAATTGATTGAAGTTCTATCTATAAAATTGTAAAAAGAATTTTTGATAGTAAAAAATAAATTTCGTATAATTTTAAAATAAATGAATTATCATTTACTGCATAAATGAAGGTTTAATTGCTATGAAAATAATATAAATCAGGATTTAATTGTGTTTTTTATCAAAAAAATATGACAATATGGAACTTCTGAAGTTGAATGAATATGAATCATAATAATTTTACTCATTTGCGCTGACGTCATAAAACTTTATAATTTCTCATTGTCTTTACAACCATAGTCGAAGCGATCAAACCATAAGAGACTGCTCTTTGTTGGCTTTTATTAGTAATAGTGAGAATAAGCTCAAGCTTAATAAGCTAGCTTGAAGCTCGAAGCCAGCTCGATACGAATTTATAAGCTCAAAAGCCAAGCTCGAAGCTAACTCTGTTTTAGTAAGCTCAGTGTATAAGCTCAGCATACTAAAACTCATTCGATAAAAATGTTAACAAAATTTCAAGTTTTATTTAATTATTGGATATAATTTTCATTTTATATTGCATAATGTCAAATAAGCTCAAGCTCAGTTAAGCTAGCTTAAGCTCAAGCTCAAGCTCATCCTTTTTATTTAAGCTCTAGCTCCAAGCTTGATAGGTAGCGAGCTTAGGCTCGGCAAATTGAAGCTCAAGCTCATCATAATCGAGCTTATTCTCATCATTATTTATTAGGCGCCACTCGAAAGAGTGTAAAAAAGCTTGTAAAGCAGAGAACATAAAAGCCGACAAAGAGCAGACATTTTACTGACAAGATTTGATCGCTTCGACTATGTTTACAACAGTATACTTTTAACTGATTTGAGCACATGTAAAACACTCAATTTTCGCATTAATTTATTCTACATACGGCATTAATTCATAAATGTAATAAAAAACTAGATAACCCAGTAAAAACTTTACCGTAGACTCTAATATGTATTTTTATTTAAGTGATTTAATATTATTTTTACGCATTGCAAACAATTCACTAAAAAACATAGGCCCGCGCATACTGTAATTTTCTTTACTAACATTTCACAGACATGTGACATTATGCTGTATAGTCATGTTTTACGCCAGTAATTATTGAGACATTAATAAGTACAAGAGACCCGCAAAATGTTATTTTGCACCTTTCCTCTCCTTTTGAAACTATCTATTTGTTTCATATAAATCATTTATTCCATAAATCTGTTTGATCAATAGCGCCGCTTAGACATCGATAATTTTTCTATTAAAAGTTAATATTCAACATATTCAACATAAAGTGAGTAAGCGTATGAGTATGCGCTCAAAGACATATAGAGTGCGCGATTTACGCGATTGTGTCACGTGTCTATGTGTTACGCCAGTAATTATTGAGACAGTATACTTATAATCATAATAAGTATAATAAATAATAAGTATAATCATTTAAACAATTGACTTCACGTGTTTGAGGCAGAAAACTAAAATTTTTATTAATTTAATTATCATTAATTAATAAACTTAGAATTATTTTTAAATTTAATTTAGAGATTGTTTAAAAAATACGAGTGAAACGAAAAACTAAAATATTTAATAAACTAACGCTATTATTGCTAGAAAAGTGAGAAAATTTGAAAAAATAAGTGTTAGTGGAAACTAGGTTTAGAAAATGGTACGAATTAAATATAAGAGTTTAGTGTTTTCTGAGAAATAATTTTACTTAAGTTTCTCTATTGAAACAAAATATAAGATAAAGCTTTTTTTTAATACTTCTGACACTGAAATCAATTTGTCACAAATCAAAAATATTATTTGGTTATTTTTATTTTTACTTATTTTTAACCACAAATTATTATTAGTCTTAGTTTATGTCTTTAGCATTACATTTAATGTACGTTTATAATTAATTTTTTTTCAAAAACTGATCACAAATTAACGTAATTTTTTTTAACGAAAAGTCATAGTGAAATAAAATGTGAAATAGTTTTTATATATTTGGTGATGATTTGTGTGAAGAAATATTACGTTATTTGCCGTTAACAAACAATTCAAACATTTAATATTTAATAAGCAGATTAATCTCGGTTTGGCTGCCGACAGTAGTGCTCGGCAGTCATTCACTGAAATGCTTCAGAGTAAACCTTTCTTACAACATAAACGAAAAATAGCTAAAATTTTCTAAGCGCAAAATGCAAATTTAACAATAAGAATAGTTTTTAATTTTTATTTTGCATTAAAAAATTATTTATTTTTGCGAAATTCTATTAATGTCTTTTAATATAATTAAAACGCAACTTTAGTATACTATGGGTTTTTGTTGAATGTGCACTTTTAAAATGTGGGGAAATAGAGAACTAGTTTTTAGTGTTAAGAAATCGTAGCATAAGTGATACGCGCTTATATACAGTTGAAAATAAAGCTACGAGTATTTCACTCTTAAAGCGCTTGTAGCGCTCTAAAAGTGCACACTGAACGCAAACCCATAGTATAGCACTGTTTTGTTTAAGCAGCTGTGCTTAGATAACGTTGAGCTCAAGGCGCATGTAAGAACAAAGTCTGAGTTTTTGTATAGAAGTGTGAGCGCAGGTGAGTGTTTGTCTGTGTTTTGTGTTTTTTATTTTGTTTACAAGTAAACGTATTCGTTTTTAACCGTGTTTTTTTTCGGAAAATTGATTATTTTCAACAATTTCGAGGCCTAATTCTAGAACCTTCTTCCATATTGCTTAACTTAAGCTAGTTTTTTGCTAGTATTTATTTAAAAAACTAGCTTATTTTGAGAAAACTGGTATATGGCGTATAGACATAAACCTAAAAATTGCTGAAAATAGCTCATAATTTTAATCATATAAAAATTTATTATAAGTTTATTAATAATACACAAAAAATTTTTAAAAGTAACTGAATTGCAATTTAAATAATAATAAAAATAGAAAGCGAAATGTAGTTTATATATAAATAAATGTAAAATTAAAAATCAAGATTGTCGAGCGCTTTTGACAACTGATGGCGAAGAATATCTTATCGCCTTAATTGTCTTAACCCCAAACCCAAATTTTAATTTGTTTTGTTTGCATTTTCCAAGTGCTGTTTTGCTTCCACCATATCATTTTCAAAGTTTAGCATTATCGTCATTATCATCAGGAGAAAGGCTTCCTCCTTTATGAATAACATATTACTTGGTTGCTTCTATCATATAATCGTCGGTTCCATTGTCAAACATTTGAGTGTAAATTGTTGTATCTGCTTATTAAATTGTTTGTCGACTCAAAATCTCATCGAGTCTGTCATTTATGATTGAATCTAATTGGTCGTAATTTCTATAAAAGATTTGTAAATTCCCACTTTTTCTGTTTTGAGCCATTTTTAAGGGATAAATAATTCTCAAAAATTAAAACTTGATAAATTAAATCTAAATAATACTTGTAAATATAGAACAAAAGATATAGTAAAACACAATAATAACAACTCAATGAACATAATTTTAATAATATACTCTAAAGTAAAATAATTTGATTTAAAACCAATTTGACTTTGTTTTACACTTAATAAAACAAATATAACTAGAAAAAGTGAGCAATCACTTTCATACTCACAATAAGATCCCCCACTTTTACGTTCAGGAAACCAAAATTGCTTATGGAATCATTTTTAATTATTCTAGCCAATTACAATTTACCATTACATCTTTCAGTAATAAATTTTATTCATTTTTAATTTGATGACGGATTTTTCGAATTTTAAAATGTTTTTTGCAACTACTTCAATCTTTTTTCCTCAATACAGTTACTAGTGCACTAGTGTGGAACATTTACTCATTAAATGTGATAACTGTGTAGAACAAAACAAATCATGGTTACAACGATCTAATTTTATTCGATTTGTTAATGATTGTAATGTAAACTTGAAGTCTGTAACTTTCGATTATTATGAAAAAGGACATTCCTATCAAGCTGCAGACTCAATTAATGGAAACATTGCAAAAAAATTTAAAAAAAACTGGTAATGTTTACGATTACGATTATAAATATTGTTTATAGTTCTAGGAATAATATCTTTGTTGAAAAAATTGAGCATCGAGATATATTTATTCTTAAAGATGATTCAAAAAAAACAAAAAGATTTTTTATTAAAAAAATATTAATTAAAAAAGAATTCTCTTAACCTACAAGTTAAGTTTGACTATTGTGAAAATTTTATTGAATTTGATATTTTATGTGAAAGAGTAAAAATTGAAATTAAAGACATTAAATTCATCAAA
Organism: Steganacarus magnus; assembly: GCA_034698365.1. Classification (NCBI taxonomy): domain Eukaryota; kingdom Metazoa; phylum Arthropoda; class Arachnida; order Sarcoptiformes; family Steganacaridae; genus Steganacarus; species Steganacarus magnus. The sequence continues at coordinate 15,546 of JAQIVF010000885.1, forward strand.
ATCAACTTTAATTAACAATCTAAAACAATTATCACCGATTGGAATAAACAAAAGTAAAATAAAATATATTAAGGAATGTAATGATAAAAATCTTATTCCAGAAAATCATAAAAACTTTTAAAAAAAAATTATTTTTAACTAATTCTAAATAGTAAAATCAAGAAAATATTGGTTTAAAATAAATAAAACTCTGTAATATGTGATAAATTTATTATAAAAGAAAATTGATATTAAAAAAATTCAACTTTAATTAATATTTTAAAAATATTATTGACAAAAACGTGAAAAACAAGCGTTATTTCATAATACTTTCAGGGTGGGTCTATTCCCCCTTTTTTCTTTGCTTAAAACCATTATTTTTGCTCTTTACCTAAAAATTAGTCAAAAATGTGTTTTCGGCAAAGAAAAAATATTGTATAGACCCTAATGTGAAATAAGAAAAATGTGATGAAATGGTTTTTATCAAAAAAATGCAGAAATTTGTCATTTCAACATTTAAAAAGCGCATATAGAGTTTAGTTATATTTACTAAATGTCCGACATTATTTCACTAGTTCTGAAAAAAGGCAAAATGATAAAGCAGTGCAGAGTAATACAAAGTTAAATATTACAAGTAATGCCTGTTTTCCTCCTCTTTTCACCCATTCATTGCATTAGTATATCTTGGTATATATGCCGGCAATGTCAATCATATTTACCAACTTCGCGATAACGTACCGGTTGCAACATTTGTTTGGGGAACAGGACTTTTTGAAAAGTTTTTATAATAGACACCACTTGGAGTCAAACCCGGCTCATATTGATATTCAATGGAATAAACTGACTGAAGCTGTTGGTGCAACACTACTGACGACTTCTCCTATGTTATTAATAGAGTCTAAAAAATAGCAAGAATTTCATATAGAATTAGCGCTATAAATAGCTGCAACAATTTTCCAAAATAGCATTAAAAATAGCACTTATTTTATAAAAAAAAATCATAAAATCTTTCTCTTTGTCGAATTTTTTCTTGCTTATAATTTATTTTTACTAAAAAAATATTGGCAGCTATGTATTAAACTTTTAATTTTTCACAAAAATATTTTGAGTCAGAAAACTCATCGAAATTTAACGGTAATTAATAATTATACGAGAAATATGCAAAAGAATAAATGCATATTTTTTTCAAATTTTCATCAAAATATGCATTTTATTCTCTGAGACTCTAGTTATTAATATAAATTGATCTACGATCAAAGTTAGCCAAATAAAATTTAGCAAATAACATGTTTTTGTAAGACAATATTTTTAATTTCTATTAAATCTTTTCAATAATAGTGAAATACTATAACAGTTAACAAAAAAATAACTTTTAAATAGTTAACCGGTAGTGAATATAATTAAAATATCCAGACAAGTGTATGTATGTGAGGATCATAACAAAAAAAAATATCTTATTTATAGATATTTTATGCTTAATAATAATTATTATCTCGTAAGTCTTGTAATTAAAATTTTTGTATAAATAAGTATATTTATTGAATTAATAAATTATTGTTTTACTCTGTATTTGATGTCACAACATAGACATAGTTTCAAAAGTTATAAAAGGCCCTTAATTTTGTGGTTAATAGAATCAAAAAGTCTCTACCAATTAATGTATATAATGGCACATTACGTTACGAAACAAACTAAAAGTATATACAGCTCAATATTAATTAAAACAAATTTTTCATTATC
>JAQIVF010000886.1:0-17253 GCA_034698365.1 Steganacarus magnus
CAGCATAGGCTTTTAATGTCACAAATGGCACAAAATGCGGAGGTATGTTCAACGAAAGAATACCTATAAAAATAAGAATCCACTAAATTTTTTAAATTCAATAAAATTTTCTTTTGCATTTCAAAGTATCTAGAAATTTTAGAAGTCTGAGTCTCATCGATAAACATGCGACAATTTATTTTAAATAAATCATATATCAAATAAATTTGAATTAAGGTCCTGATATAATTTTTTTTAAAACTGATCTCATATTTAATTATGACAGACTTGTATTCTTTAATTTTTATTCTTTAAAACCTAAATGGTTTTTAAAATTTAATATAAAAAATTGAATCATTACTGTAAGCATGGAAAGCATTAATTATGCAAATATTAGCAATAGTTTATCAGTGTGTGCCGATTGTGACCATATTTTTTTTGTTGGGGAAATAGTTAAAGATACGCATATTTCTGTGGAACCTAAGAGTCCACAATTATACAGACATTCTGCTAATTTTGAAAGGAAACCGGTCATATAAAAAATTCTGTTTGTTTATCTTACGAGTTTGATTTAAATTAATGAATAATTTTGTAAGCAATAAATTTAAATATTTAACAAAGAAAAAAATGTGGAATCTTATTAAGAACATTTTTTGTCGTAACTATGAGTGATGTGAAAATTTCAAAATGAATGAATTTAATTATGGAAAAAAATAATGGAAGGATTGACCACATATTGTAAAACGTGATTAAAAAATTAATTATTACAATAGAAAAATATATATTAAAAAAATTTACCATTATATATCTATATATATAAATACTGTAAAAAACATAAATTTTTATGATTAAGACAATTCTGCTCAATTTTGTTTAGTACTAAAAGACCACATTCTACTTTGATTATGCGACCGCATATGGCGAACAATAGCCATAACTTCGTAACGCTGCCATAAAATTATAGTGCTGTGTCTCCACTTCCAACGCACTCGGAAGCTCGTTCACACCCGCGTCCAAAGCGAATCTCTCCGTCTGTCTCTGTCCATTGGCAGTTGAGTTATAAGGTAGAGATAATGGTATTGGTTGGCACTTATTTGCTTTTGGGCATTCGCCCACATCGGGCAACTCGTAGTCGAAAACCGACGCAACTCCCGCAGCGGTTTTCGGGTAATAAAACGCGAACAATTCCGGAGGTAATGTCTGAGCTAATCGTTGTATGGCCACTGGAACTTGCGGCTGATGCCCGCGAACCAAGTTATTGATATCGACGACAATTCGGTCGTGAACGTAACACATCTCTCCGTAACCCATTTGCCACACCTCTCTGACCGGTACGTTAAACGCTGTTAGTAAGTCCTCATTGAAGTTTGCCCCCACTATTAGTCCAGTTCTGACATCGAGTCGCGTCTCTAAGTCGTATGTGTCAGGAAGTAAATGACTGTCGTCTGCTAATTGCCACTTTAAAAATACGAAATCGGCTAAATATTCGTGGAATGGATAAAATGCTGGGCTATAATCAAATGGGGAAACAAATATATTACATTTTATTGAAATAAGAGTGTTATGCAAATTGTAACAAAAAAAATCTAATAAAGTAAATTGCATGCTATGTCGTTAATAATTGATCAAATAAGAAAAATTATTTTTTAGTCATTGAGTGATTATTTTGATCATTAAGAAATTATATTTTATTTTTTACTAAATTTGAAAAATAAAATTTTTACTTTTTAAAAAACCATTTTATCAGTAAGTAAGCTAAGATTTTTATTTTTTATTCTCGCGTACGGATGCACAGATCCATTAATTTATTAGCGTTTAAATTGTGGTGTCAACTCTTATCTCATACCATTTTCACGTTACCATAATTTTCTTTAATAAATGTGTTTTTATTTTTAATTGTTTTCAGCTAATTTCTAAGCAAATTTATTTTTTCTCCTTACGATATATAAAAAGATTTTTATCGCTCTTCCGGGAGTAAGAATTATCATTTGATAATTTTTCCGGGGATTTAGAGATTACTTATTGATCTTAATTGATTGGACAAAACTTTAATAGTGTTTTCGGGAAGTCTGTCTGCTCTTTAAATTCATATAACAATTAAAAACCCAAATAGGATTTTTTATTTTTATATCTCGCGGTAAAATTTATATAAAAACAATTATCGTGTATTAAAATACAGTGTGTATCAATTTTGTTTATTTTTCTCGATTTCGAAAATAAAAACATGCGAACCGAAAATAAGTACTCAATTAATAAGTTCAGGTTTTAAGAGTAACGTGTGCTTCTTGTGTAATAATATGACACAAACTTTGCTGATACTACAAAACTATTAATCATGAAATGGCCGCAAATTAAAAAAAAAGTAAACCAACAAAACAGACTAGAATAAAATTATTGCGATAAACTTTTTATGTAAATTATGTCACGTTAGAAACTTTCCCAAACGGACAGTTAGCATAGGCGTGGGATTTACTGTTCAGTTAAACCATGCCGTTTTCTACATAGTTTTCAAAGGTTAAGCTTTTCAGTTACGAAAACGTGTTTCGTTGATAATGAAAAAATTTGTTTGCGTTTTGTAGAATTTTGTTTAAGGAGCGAATTGGAAAAATTTATTGCGTAAAAAACAAAAAACAAATATCAAAAAAACAAAAATATAACACTTGGAAAATATATTCAAAGATAAGCGAGAATAATGTGCAGTTTTCATGAATAAAGGTTTACTCAAGTTTGATTTGAGTAACAATGAAACAACTAGTATGACTTTGGTTCTGATTCGACTTTCTTATTTGATGAATCACACGCACATCAAAAATAATATAATTGAGTGAAATCTATTAAAAGAAAATCGTTTCAGAATCCGCCCAATAATTACCGTACACACAAACACACACACCGTAACTCTTGTTCGAAAGTTTTTTTATCCGCTTATTTAATATATTTAATCAGAACTTCAAGAACTATCTGTTAGAACATAAATTGGTTCGAAAAGAAAAAGAAGAAAACAGAAATTTCTGATATTCGGGTCAACAAAAAGAAGAAAAAATCAAACTGAGGTCTTTTACATACCAAGGCTGATGCGAACGAAAGAAGAAGAAGAAGAAAGCAAAATAAGAGCTCTGGGGATTTTAGAGTATCATAAAAACAGCTTTAATGATACATTGCTTTACACTCTCTGACGAGTTGTATTTATTTTTTAATCTAATTTCTATTTCTCTAAATACTACTGCGTTGCTTTAAGTATATAATTTCTATCCTTAATTAACGCTAATTTTAATTCTCAATGAAAATAATGCTGTAATAGTTGCGAATAAAAATTTTAATAAGAAAAAATAAAATAATGCCTTAATTATTGTTCTCGTGGAATGATTTTCAAACGTATTATTTATCATTCATTATCATATCCACAGCTTTCTGCGTCGAAATTAAAACAGAATTAAAAAAATTAATTATTAGTAACAGAAAGGACAGAAAGAAAAGATCTTATAAGATATATTTAAATTTTAATTATCTTTTGCTCGTAAGCAAGATATGCGCAAAACAGTAAAATAATTTTAAGATAAAGGCGTTGTATTATTAATGACAAATTTTTTGTGCTTATTTTTCGATTATAATTGTTTATTTATAATGATCAATACGTACTCATTATTAGCTATTTGAATACTGTAATCACCATAATAGCCACCAATCGACATGTGAGCCTTAAAATGTTCGGTAAAGCCGACAAAAGTGGTAAACTGAGTATAATTCTGAGATTGTTGGAAGATTGATGTTATCCATTCAGGCGGTTCCCAGCTTGGACTGCCTCCTCTGTCGTTCCATTGTCTGCGAACGCAGTGCGGCGTACGATATTTGACCTGTTGATACGCGAAAGCACCGTCCGGTATACAGAAATCATTTTTCACGTTTCCAGCGGTGCCGAACCACTTCCAAAATATACTTTTCTCTGGCGCTGAAAATTCGCTGATCCAGTCCTTTGAAAATAATTTTTATTTAAATATGTGAATTTAATTTAGCCATTGGTATTCCCCTCTCCCTTCCGAAGATAAAATTTTCAATTGCTATTGTGTTACTACACGCGTCAGATTGATCATTGTTCTTATAGCCTGTTAAAGCAGGCAAGATCCTCATAATACTTAACAAGACCCTCATTAACATACAGATTTTAATGCGAAACTAAGAACTCTTGTTTCACACCTGTTTTAGAAATTTAATAAGTTAGGATGGAAATAAAAATCCGCTGAATAATATTTCTTGATAAATGTACTGGAAATTACGATAAACTTTAATCTAAAACTTCAAGAAATGAATGCAATATTAGAAAAATAAGAGTAATTAGTTTAATTATATAAATTAAAAATAAGCTCATTTATTAAATTTAAAGTTGCATATTATATATTAATAATTTATAATCACTTGAGTCAGTCTCAAATAAATAAACTTTAATCGATAAAAACTAATTAAACCAACATACGATATTTTATACTTAAATGGATTAAATTGTACATTATCCCAGGTCAGGCAAAAAAAGATATACTATTAAAGTAGATTTCCTGTCTCGGATTGAAAAAAAAACTTTCAAAAATAAATTTAAAACTTTTTAATTTTTTTTACTAAGTAATGCGTAAGTCTCAGACTTGACTTACAGAGTTACACGGTGTTCAATTAGAAAAACCTTTTGTTTAAATATGGTCATTGAGTTATTAAAATTGTTTATCGTGCAAAAAAATTTAATTAAAAATACAGTTTCTTAAAGCACTTCTTAATGAGCGTAAAGCATGAGCATTTGAGGTATTAATTTTTTTGTTGTTGATTTTAGTTATTTAACTTATTTGTTAAATGTTAATGTGTGTATATTTCCCTATACACAGTATATTATTATTGTTATTTTAAAAAAGCACACAATTAGTTAAATGTGTATTAATGCCATTGAAAACTTTATTTCTTTTTTTTCTGACTGTAATACAATTTCATTTATATAAAAGGGTGGAGGAATTAATGGCAAAATATAATTTAACAGCTTTGGCGCAATAAGAGGTATAATCAATAATTTTAACAAGTTATGGTGAAAAGAGCTTTTCCCTTGAAGACGAATTTTATTTTGATAAAAATAAAAACAAATAAATAAAATAAATTTTATTAATATACACTAGAGAATTTTCTAGATTTTTTTCACCCAGTTTTTTTGGATATCAGTTTAGATAATATAAACGTTTACGAAAATATATAAAAGCATATATTTTTAATAGATATTTATTTGTTTTTTTAATAAGTTTAAATATGAACTTTTATACACACCCCTCAGGAAATTAATATTTAAAACCTTAAAGGGGTATACTGTGTAATATTAGAAGCAACAAAAAAAACAAATAAAAAACTGATCATGTAAAGCAAACAAAAACTGATCAGAAAAAAAGAAAAACAAAAAAAAGTTTCCCTAATTATACCTTAAGTGAAGTTTGAAAAAAATTTGCACTAAAAATTTTAAATTTAGCTTTTATGGTAATTTATTTTCAAACTTATTAACTAAAGATAAATTACATGCTCAGCTAAATTAAACAGTTTATTTATCAATAAATTAAGTAATTATAAAAACAAAAAGATAATGCATGAAATAAGTTTATTTGGGTTAAAAAATTATAACCACTCAAAATAAACGCTCGATTTTCTAGCGTTCCAAATGTATCTCATTTACAAACGGACACTTTTAATTGAGCCCTAATTATCGAGAATGAGTGGCGAGATTATATTTCTGGGGCTAATAATAATAATAATAATAATAAATTTAATCGATAGCCAAAGAATGGCAGTTTTTGAATTAAAGCAAATGAATTGGCCATCTCTGCTAATTATTAAAAGTTATACAATTTTTATAAAAAAAATTAAAAACTGAAAATGTAGGGTAAAGAAAAAACAAAATTATCCCTTTATATTTATAACGATTATAACGATTTATATTTATTACAATTAAATTTTTCGCAAAATATTTTACACACATTGTAATAATTATCAGTTAAGGGCTTGTTTTATTTTTATAGCCTAATTTGCATAAACATTTTCAAATTTTTAATTTCAAGAATAAAGTTTCAAAAAATTTCATAATTAATATTATTTGATTCCCAGTGAAGAAAATTCTAGTTTTGATTTATAGGCACTTTTAGTTATATTTAATATCTAACAAATAAATTATATTGACCACTAAAACCACTCAAATTAAAACTTAGATTTAGCTTCTAATTGAGACATTAATTATTAATGCAAGAAGTGAAGTAAATTATAGCAGTGAAAATAAATTTCAAAATAAAGGTATGCAAAATGTATGAGAAATGAAAGCAAATAAATCATTTCTAAACAAAAATAACTAAATAATAATTTTTCCTTTCTATTAATAAAGTGCCACACACTTGCCATTCATGTCGAATATCTCGAATTACAGTTTCCCTCAAACTCAATAGAGTGATCTAATTTTAATATATACTATAAACAACCTTCTTTCTCGTTTTTGATAAATTCATTCATTTCGTTCAAAAAGAAAAGACGACCACAGAGTGCTAAAATGATTTATATGTTTAATAAATGTTTACTCTGGTTATAGTAAAAAAAACCCATTATTATCATAGCTATGTATACCAGATCGCACATAAATTAGAAATTAATTTAGAGCAAACTTTTTTAATACGATAATAAAAGTTAAATATGAAATTATTATTCAGAACATAATCAATAAATTAAATATTTTCGCCACACAATATTTAGAATTTTATGAATTGAAATGAAAATGAAAATTTTTCCTTAGATTTTTTTAAAATAAAAAGAGCTATAGTTAAAAAACTATAAATTCTGATAATTTTTTAATTTTATTAATTGAAATAATTGCTAATAAAAATATAAGTTAATAGAAAACATATAAAAGGTAAAAACCATAGTTGTAAACTTTTTGTAAACTAATGAATTTACGAACAACACTTTATTTTGGGATTAAAAATAAATAAAATACAGAATAAAACTATAAAAGATATTGGCTGAACAATACTATTCTTCATAGTTTTCTGCTCTTTAAATGTCATTGTGCTTCATTTGATTGTTTTTCAAATCATAGATATAAAGTATCATAAAAATACTTATTTTTTGCGAGACCTTTCAAAGTAAGCTAAAGACCTTACATAAGTTAAATTTAAATGTTTTTTGTTTTCTAATTAAACTAATAAAAATACAATATAAAAATTTTTGATAAAAAATTTAAAACTAGCTGCTAATATAGTTTGTTCTTTTTTAAAGTGACATCGAAGGTTGGTTTAGACACGATTAGTTCATTGACTTTTGAAAATAGTAAACAAATAAATATATATATAATTTTAAAAAATTGCTTGTTGATTTAAATTTTAGGTCCAATACAATTTATTAGTAAACAGTCAAATGCTAAAAGCAATAGGTTAGTGTCTTTAATGTGATAGAGTATGTTCCTCCAAATTTAAATTTATAATGAGGTCACATAACGGAGAAAGTTAGGGACCAATGAAAGTTATAAACAAATTGATTTTTTAGGTTCCGGTGCGTATTATGTTTACAGCATTTCCCATAATTGCAACACGGGGTCATAAACTGGTCGGGAATTGAGTTATTGTTAAAACTGTCAAAATTTATCATAACTTAGTAAATAAGATAAGATAGTAATAAATAAAAGATTTAGTTCACTATCTTTGTTGAGTTCACAATCAAATTGGTCAGAAAAGTCCAACTGAGAGGGAATAATATGACTCTTATGTAATCCGATGCCTGAAGCTGTGTGCACGAAGCAAAATAATAGTATTAATTAGGCTAAACATAGGGTAGATCAGTGTGGTCTCTATGGTAGCTTTAGATTTACCTGTTTTCGACCTCAATTTACACGTCTGTGTGATCATTAATGAAAACAACCTGTCTCAAGGTTAGGCGTTGGTCAAATCTAAGTGTTAAAAATTTATAGACATTAAAATGAATGAGCGGAGCTGTCAGCTAAAAGGACCCCCAATCATGTTTTGAAAAAAAACTGAAATTATACCTTTGACCTATGCATGGGAATCTGGGACACACTTTTACTTTCTCAACAATTATTTTAATATTTTTCCCGTCAGTTTGATGTTTTTAATTGCGCAACAAATTTGTAATAATTAAAACAAATTTTATAAGTTTGTATAGAAATAGAAATAAAATTTATTATAACCTGTAAATTCTAATTTGATTACCTTATCTTTTCTACTGTTTAGACTTTAGTGCGACATAGCGTTAAATAAGTTTGACTTATAGTTTTAAATTTTTATAAAATCGAATCAAAATTTTTTATCATAATTATTATTAGACCGCGAAAAGTCTCGAACATTACAAACCCTTGATGGGCTCGATCCTAAAACTTTTAAGTATTTCACAGTCAAATTATTATCATTTTAACTTCATTTAATAACAATAATCATCTCTATTTTCGTTAAAATAATATTTCAACAAAAAAAAATTTCTGTAAGTTTTTCAAATTTGATGAGAATTTTACTCTTAAAAAAGAACTTTACGTCTATGTAAAATTGTGTCAATTTCGAAATTACTCTCTAGTCAAAACCTGTAGAGTGATTAGCCATATAATATAGTTTCTGGAAAATCTTGTGGGACAAAATTCATCTGATTTACGGGTCAATTTTTATTCTGGTCAAAATTAAAATGAGACTGAAAAACTTATTGAATATAAACAATAATCTTTGAGATCCTCAATTTTTGGTAGGAATTCTAGTTTTACGGATTTTCTAGGGGCTCAAACCTGGGCAAAGCACTCCACTTATGCAATCAGCAAAAGTAAAAGAAAGAAACGAGCAAAAGTAAACGCAACAAATTCTAGCTATCAAACGAAAAGAAATATAAGCGCGTGTCACTTGGAATTATTAACATAATAGTGAAGTGTTAAAATAATATTAGATCAGAAATATAAGCCACAATGTCCTAAGTATTAGTATAACAGGATTTTAGAATTATCCAGATTAAAGCTGAACACAATGCTAAACAGTATTTTCCTTTTTTTTCTTACTTCGAATATGTAATTTAATAATACTCGCAGAAGTTTAAAAAGTGAAAAATAATAAATAAAAATTAATTTGTTTGTCAATCATGTTGCAAAAATATATCAATGTCAATGAATTTAAACTTATGTTTTGGTTAACTAGTTTAACAGTTTTTCCTCCGAATATTATTCAAAAAACGTTACCAAATGCTCACGTGTTGCATAGATATTAATATTTAATTTTTTAATTAATTTTACTTTTTTTTTGCTATTTAGATAAAAATAAAATTATCTTCGATTTTACATAATTTATGCAAATACTTTTCTCGTGCGATTCAAACTATCAATATCTCATATTAAATTAATAAAAAATTCATTTTAATATTGAATTAAAATAAAATAATTTTATCTAAATTTCAGTTTATATCTATACTACAAAAAAAAGAGTTCCGAGAAAAAGATTAACCTAAAGTAAACTTTTCTCGAGAATTTCACTATCATTTAGAGCCGATTAACAAGAAATATAATTACCCAATAAGGAAGAATAACTTTCGGATTGATTTTCCTCAGCTCCATGTCGATGACGTTGACGATCCATCGATGCCACGCTAGCGCTTCGGCGAATTTGTGAAACGCTGGCCAAAGAGTGGAATGAATCAACGCCAGTGAGTCGATAACGCCGTTGCGATACAATTCTTTGTAAGCGTTGAGAAACTCGTACATTTGAAATTCGTTGAGACATTTGATGTCCTGGCGAACTCTCAATCGTTTGCACGGAGGTTTCTGCGGATTCGTTCGTCGAAATCTGCTCTGGATGTAGATTCTCGCGTTTTCCACTTCTTCTTCAGTGAACGTTGTCCGATGAGTACATTTTTGAAACACACGACTCACACACTCGTCGCCAGCTTTACGAGCACAGACCACACAGTTTATTAATTTCGAAATAAAAGAAAACGAGAAAAAATGCAAACACGTTAAATTAACTTTCTTTTAAAAAGTTAAAAAAAATCTCTTACATAAGACTAAAGAGTTAAAAAAACTTTTTTAGAAATAATAATTTATTAATAATATTAAAATATGAATATCAATAAATACTAACAAAAGTGATCGTTCACATTCTGAATATTGGGTAACTCGTGCTCGTGATCATCAACAGTATAGGCATACTCGTAACAATTGGCAAAATTAACAATTAGTAATGCACACAGTAGTAGTGAGAGAGCAGAAAAGTTTGGCATCATTTTTCGCGCACTGATTCAAATTAACTTAATCGCTGAAAAGTAGTTGTCTACTTAAGCATAGAAAAGTTTTCTTTAGAGTCGTTTAACGGCACTCCACTCTCGAAAAATTTGCAATCACTTGTTAAAAAAGGGAAATCCTTTCTAATGACAATAGTACGTCACACATGCATACAGTAAACTATTAAAATCAAATAATTGTATTACTTTCCAATCATTTACGATTTACGGCTTTTTCTTCGCTTTTATTATTATCAATACAGTGTGTGTTAGTGTGTATATTATATTAAAGTAAATTAGTGCCCACTTTCAAGTTTGAAAACAACTTCGAGGCGTTGTATTATATACTATATAGACTTTTTTTGTTTTTAGATTTTGTGGCACTCTTTGGCACAAGTATTTCATGAAATCCGGATATTCAGGTCAAAGTTATTTCTTTTTTAATGCACACACACCGCACAGCTCTATATACTGTATCTGATTTAATAAAAAGTGAAAATTGAAAATTGCGAATTGCGCACAACGACTGAGGAGAGAGAGAGAGAGAGAGAGAGAATCAAGTAAGTTTTTGCACACAAGTTCTTTCTCGGTGTGTACGCGCCAGCGATTATTCGTCAGCTATCGTTGCGTATGTTTTAGCTCATTGCGATAACATCTAAACAAATATAATGAAATTACTGATAGAAAATAAACCAATTTTGTCGCACAATGATAATAAATTTTTTCACGTTTTTCACATTTGAAACCTATTATTATAATACGAAACAAAAAAATTAAAGTAAAAAATAGGACAATAGAATATGTATTTTCGGGTAAACAACGTTTCACATTGTAATGTGCTTTTTAAAGGGGCATTAATATACTTGTAAATAATACTCTGTGAGCAAAGTATAGCTTAAACTTTTCGAGAGCATAACTTTTTTTGAAGGCTTTCCCATAATCAAATTATTTAAATCGTGTGTCGAACTACTACTGATAATTGCGTTCTTAATGGAAAGATTTTTAGGGTGTATTGTAATATATTTTTTTGTTGTTTAGGTTATAAAAGGTATTCGCTGGCACTGGCTTTAGCCGAGATTTTATATCTATTCATAACGCTTAATAAAAACAATAAACAATTGTAGACAATGATGACAATGATTTTTTTTCAATTATGGAAAAATATTAATATTGCGCTTAATTTTTTCAGTATTGCGAAATACCAGAAAATTTGTTTCTTTCATTCTTAAAAAACTTTTTTTCTTCGTGAGTTTAACACCAAACTAACAGGTAAGAAAAAAACAATAAATGCTTTTATGAAAGAGTATAAGATTACTAACTTTCCGATTCATTTTTTACGCGGAAGATATATATATACTGTACATATAAAAGGTTGTTTTTCTGAAAGTTTTGATCTCGAAATTTGATGTGATCACTGTATTTACATTCAATGCCTGCGTGATTATACGATATATACTTTTAGTTATCAGTCAACAACATTTTATAACAGGACACACACGCGAATCTTAATTATTTCAACACAAAAAACTTTCTTATTAATTATACAGTACACTATAATTTATTTATATGTAACTTTTTATGTTTTATACGTTTATTACTTAAACACATTCGAGGTATAAAAATTGAACGCTACGGTTAATCATTGATTTAATGTTTCCGGTTTACGCATAAATTTGTTATTTATGAAAAAAAAACTCTTTTGAAAGATAATAATAATAAGATATTATAATGCATTTTCGCGACACAATTTACATGATAAAACAAGGGCCAATCATAGGAACTATGCATAAAAACAGATAAAAATACACAATCACACACACACACACACACACACAAGCGTAGCTCATTCAACGCTGAATAATGCAGTAAACGCCTAGATATATTTCACACATAGTTTTTCTGCGTGTAACTTATTTTCGCTATAATTTTATACAACCAGTGTATTATTATAATTATTTTCAACGTTTGAAAGAATAAGATATAATTTTGATATACCGGAAAATAATTGTTACACACATTAAATAGTGTTTCTTCAACAAAATATTTTTATCAATTTTATTTATTTTTTGATCTTTTATTTTTCTTCTTTGACAAAAAAAGAAAGAATTTATAATCCAATCTGGTTTTAGAATTTCGTTTCTTAAACTTAAAAATAGTGATATCGATGACACTTTGATAATAGTCAGATTAATTGCGATCAGTCAGACAAGACCTCAAGTATTGCAGCAATAGAAGTCTCGGTGGTTTAGTGAACGCAAAAAATAGACTAATAGTGAAATAGAGACCTATTTATTTTTTTTAAAAAGAGCTCATTGTGTTGAATAGAGTGCTGCGCCAAACACAGTGGCAGTAATGTTATTTTTTTAATTGAATCATTATTTTCTTGCACATATCGGTAAAAAAATGAGTCAAGTATAGAGTAAATATACATTTTAAAAAAAAAGTAATAATAACTCTAATTATGGATAAATTCGGTATATTCTAATTATGTTTTTTTATTTGGCTTTGAAAAATTATTATTTATTACAGGTCATTCATTACTATTTATTAAAAAATTATTATTATTATTGTAAAATTTAATTTAATTTGAAAAAACTTTTAATGAAAAGTATAACAATTAATAACCACTTGAGAAAAAACACTTAAATATAAGTTTTACAGTTAAATATTTACAATTAGTTTAATACTAGTATATTATTTTATTACAAAAACGTAGAAAAAGAAAAAATTAAAAAAAAACAACTATTATGGCAAATACCTATAAGATACCGATATATGTATGTGTTTATAGAGATTTTAGGTGAACTATAATTACTTATAAACTAAAATAACTTGACAACAGGCAATTTTTTATGCTATTCTAATGGTGATAAACTTAAATCAGAGTGCACTCAGTAAACCCGTGAACATAAATATTTGTATAGTTATGTTTTACACAAAGAAAACTTGTACTTAAAAAAATAATAAAAGTGATCTTATAGTAAATGATCGAATCGTGAATAAGAAAAAAAGAAACCGAAAGAAAACTAATCGATGCGGAAAATCTTTTCTAATAACTAGACTAATTCTGTATTGTAAATTTTTTTACGTTTAACGTTGTTTACTATAAAAAAAGACAGCCACATGAGGACAAACAGAAAAAACAATAAGATGTCTTTAATTTTTTAAAACGACATCCATCATCAGTACGAATACAACGAACAAAACAGTTCGAAACTGTGTAATTGCACTTTTGAACTGCCAGCGAGTGAATGGCTGAAAAATATACATTTCCAATAATTTTTTTTATGTGGTGTAACTTATTTAATAATTACGCTAAAATTAGCTTTTAATACCACAGGGTTTTTTTCGCTGAAAAAGTTTTTTCTCCGTATTATCCTTTATTGTCACTTAAAATAGTGATCGAAACTAACAAATCAGGTATTGCGGCAAACAATTTTCAAATTACATTCAATTATCTACAAATAATTTCTAGGACACGTATGGCGAGCAATACTGAGTGCTAGAGATATCATGCATAAACCGATAATAACTGTTTTCAGTGCGAAAAGTTAACGGCGTATCATCCACCCCTAAATCCTCTCTAAATCTCCTCAATTGTCGCCTGCCATTAGCGGTGTCATTGTACGCCAACGCGAGAGGCATTTCGCAGAAGCCGTGACAGTCTCCGACGTCTGGCAGCTCGAAGTCGAGCAAAGTAGCGGTTCCGTCAGCGAATTTAGGAAAGTATTTTCTGAACATGTGTTGTGGTAACGCGTCTCTTAATCTCTTAATAGCTGCTGGAGGATTCGGCTCGTTGTGTTCGAGCATGTCGTTTATGTCTCTGACTAATGAGTCGTGGATGTAACACATCTCACCGAAACCAACTTCAAACGTTTCTTTAACGGTGACGCTATCGAACAGTGCCAAGTGATCTCTGTCCAGGTCTGCTTGAACCACCTCTTCTGATTCGATATCGTACCGCTTCCCTTCGCTATACTCTTGTGGCACCAAATGGCTGTCATCGGTTAATTGCCACTTTAATAACATATAATCAGCGATATAGTTGTGGTAGAAATAGAATACTGGACTGTAAATATAAAAAAGAATATTTTAGCTAGACATGAGTTTTTTTGTTTTTGCTTGAATAAGAATAAAATTGAATTTAATTTGAATTAGTATATTTAGACTAAATTATGATTACTAGACTAGACGACTAAAGTTGATTCATATCTTATCTATAGGTTCTATATTTTAAGCGAAGTAACGTTCGCTTAATTAGCCGTCAATATTCCGGTATTAGATTAAAAGTGTGATTACTTTATTTTAAGCAAGTGGAGTGAGTGTTAGTATAACTTAAATTAAAAAATTATATTTATATAAATTAATTTTTATTTTATCAAAATTTATATCACGTTTTCCTGTCTAATTTGCATAATTTAGATGAAATGAAGGATACATATTATAGAAGCTAAAATTGATGTTATTTCTTCGAAAATTATATGATTGCTCCATAGTAACAAAACAAAATCGAGGAAATCTCACTTGCACTGGGTTTTCAAATTGAAAATTTCAATAATAATTTAATGATTTTTCAAACATAAAAATGTAAAAAGGCAATGCAATGATCGCGTGCTTTGTGAACTCCGAGGAAATGTGGTAGAAATTTTCAAGAAGTTTTACAAATATATTTCTGACTATTATCGAAGTTTTCATCCTAACTCTATTGTTAAATTTAAATGAAATACTATAAAACAGTTTTATTTTTAGACTTTTCTCAAATTAGATGATGAACTAAACAGTAAATAAGCAGATAAATAATTTATTTACAGTATTTTCAAAATGAATATATATAGACATAGTGTAAATACTATAAAAAGTTTAATATTTTAAAGAGTTAAAAATGAAATTTTTCTGTAGTGAATGATTACGAATATCAGACATAACGTCAATGTGTACTCGAGTAAATTTTAATTTTAATTTTATACTCTAATAACATGGTTTTAATTAATTAAAAATATATATGTTCTAATAACATATTTACGATACTGATAGTATATAAGATAACGAACAGCTAAATGTTTAATAACATGTGATGTTTAATTATTTAATTTCTAATAAGCATAAAATAAGGATGAAAGACGTGCGTAAGCGCTGCAAACATTACACACACACACACACGCTATTTTCTTTATGTAATTTTCTTAAAGTTACCTCACACTCGCATGCGGTAAGAAATTATTTACTAAGAAATGCTTGTTAGCTAATTCTATATACACAGCAAAACATACGGTGATATTTTAAAAAATAAAAGCGAGTGTTTGCTCTTATTCCCATTAACTTTTACGTGTCTTGTGAAGTGTTTTCATTATCTTGTTGTATATGAGTTCAATTAAATTTTTTTAAAGCAAAAAAATAATTGATTTTAGCATTGAAATAAAAATAAAGTAAAAATGTTAATTAAGAAATTGACAATTAAACTCCAACCGATACACCCAATTACCCCTTTTGTAGCTTAGAGTTTGTTACGTTGACAAAAATCCTACATATTAGTTGGAGTTTTAATTATATTTTATTTTCAGTTCTCTCTTAATTATATAATATAATTGTTTTGTTTGAACCGCAGTCGGCCACCACTTTAAACTGTGAATTAATTAGATTCTTGGGAAATGTGTGTATGCATTGAAATTTTAAATAAGATTTTTCAAAAGGAGAATTAAAAATCTATTTTAAAAATAATTGTCACTAATTAGCTATTATAAAAAAAACAATTAAAATCTCGTACTCATTAGTGGCAATCGATATACTAAAATCACCGTAATAACCACCGATCGATAAGTGCGGCTTGAAATGCGCAGTGAAGCCAAGGTAAGGTCGAAATTCAGTAAGATTTTTCGCGGTCTGCAAAAACGATGTCTGCCACTCAGGATTTTCCCACGGAGTAATTGTTCCGTCATCGTTCCATTGGCGGCGAACGCAGTGGTGTTCCGGATTTCCCACGTATTGATTAGCAAAGTAGCCGTCTTTCACGCAAAAGTCGTTGTGACGATCGCCGGAGTGACCGAACCAGTCATAGACAATGCTTTTTTCAGGGTTAGCGAATTCCGTTATGAAGTCCTATTCGTATGATTGACATTTAAGAAAAAAAAAGTTTTCTTATTAGGAGTTATTGACCAAATAAATTATTGCAAAAAAAAATTTCTTCCGGAATAAAAGTTTACAATCAATTGCATCATTTATAGAAAATTGTGTTTTATGACAAGCGCTCGCAAGTGATACAGAGCGTGAATTTTGTTGTTGTTTGTGTATACTGAAAAACGTAGTTAAGTTTAACAGTTATAACACTATAACAATTAAAGTTGTGCGTATCTTGTTATTTTGATTCATTATCGTAACACAATTTCATGTTTTTTTCTGCGCTATAAATGATTTTTCACAAAAGCAATATTTTTATGTTTTTTTTATGAAAGTAGAAAATAACTATTAAAGTGCCATTATTGCCATTATCACAGTTAATTTATTTATAGATGTATTATTATTACTGCTGTGTGACACATCTTATGTTGAATTTTTTCGTCAATTTAAGCACAATAAACTTAATCGCGCGTAAAAGACTCTTTGTGTTTAACTACGTATTTAAGCTTAATTGGCATTAAATGGATGATAATTTCGGCGATATAATGTAATGTACTTTTTTAGATGTGTAATAACGTTATTATTTCAAATTTTTCTAATGATTTAGGCGTTGAAAAGTAGCAATAAGAGACGTTTACTGCACTAATGTTGTTATTTCACACCTTTTGTTATATGACATAATATCAAAAAAAAACAATTATATAATTTTAAATTGAGCCTATTATTTCGTTATTAATGTTATTTAGTTGTGCTTCAAAATCAATGAAGTTTTTTATAAAGTTATTAAAATTAAGTTTAAACATTAGAAATCTGCTAATGATTCAATTTTCTGAACTTGAAACATATTGATGTTTTTTAAAAAAATTTCAAAAATTTTATCTATTTGGGACACTGACAACACAC